>JADAZS010000137.1:0-135116 GCA_014872975.1 Diaporthe citriasiana | reverse complement strand
TATTATATTTACTCTTAAAGATAAAAGCCTAAAAGGGGGGATAACCTATTAGGGGTATTAGTTATATAATTAGTAATTTATATTATCTTAGTAAAAAACCCTAAGATTAAACCTATAGTGGTAATATTATATCTTTATTATAAAAAACCTATATTAGCTATAAAAGAATAGTTATTTAGAAGAAAGAAATAAAAAAAAGAAAGGGTAATAATTAGTGGTTTCTATTTTAAATATACTACTCCTTACTAGTACTTACACCCTACCTATACTGTGTATACTTATCCACTCTATTTATAACCCTTAACCCTGATACCTCCCCAGAGATCAAAGACCGTTATATTTTCTGGCCGGTGATCTGTTACTAATGGGCGGGTTTTGGTGGCTCTGCAGAGGCCGTCCTCGCACACAACATGCGTTCAATGTTTCAGTAAGCACCTGTGTGAACTCAGACGACACGGCTATCCCTCTTATTGGCTGAGTGAATCGCACGAGTCCAGCTCTCGTGAGAGATTCCTGAGAGAGTTGCGTCGAGTCGAGTTGGATCCAAGGCGGTCCTAGGAGACGATTTGCCCTCATCGTGGTCTCGTCGTCAAGATTGTAATAATCGGGACACGTGCATGTAGCCTCGATACTCGAGGTAGCCGATGAATTGTCATTCACTTGCTCAACACCCGCAGTGCCGAATTCCAAGTAGGCGGATTCAAGTTCAAACTCCACCACCCCATGATCTGGGATACCCAAAAGAGGGAAGCCAAACAGCGAACTGAACGACTCCACCGTAGGGGTCTGAGAAACTTGTATCCAACCGTTCTCATCGGCGGTGGAGTGATTGAGTGTATGGAGCCGTGGAATCTTGGGGTTACCCCACAAATCCCGATGACCAGATTTCGTCTCCACGTTCTGCATAAGCGCGGCGGCGAGAGAATTCGACATTGAGAATATGAGGTCCTCTCTGTTGTACCCGGGAATGTTGTCGTAGCCTTCGACTAGTGTTCTATAGGTGAATGATATTCCAAGAGGCCCCGTGTCCACATAACGTATGGTGGTAGAACTAAGTGAGGTCTTGTTTGTGTGATACAATACCCTTAGGGAAGCTTGACCCCCCAGCTGGAGACATAGCCCAGAGAATGCCCATGAGAATCGTTGGCAGTGAGAAGCCACCGACTGACCACTGGAGGAGAAAATGATCAAACACTGTCTTGGTGGACAAGAAAGCCCAGAGCGTCTAGTTATGGCAGTATATTAATCAGCATTACTGGGCTATAAAATTGCGTTGAGAGGCCTTGTTGCAGTAGTTCAGCTTACCGATACTTGTATCCCTTTCTCACTTTTAAATCTGCCAATAGTCTTGAGGGCTCGGCCGACCAGTGCCGCAAATACAACAGGAAATACTTACAGTCGGTCCCAGTCTTGAAGCTTGTTCGATCAGCCTTCCACTCTTGTCTCCAACACCTTTACCATTCACTGCCAGAGCTCCTATCGCGAGAGCCAGAAACAAGAGTGAAACGAGGAGTGGGGCAACATCCAGAGCAATTGAGACGAATCTTGTCGTGCAGGTTTGTGTGACTGGTAGTGGGTGGTCTGGCCACTCAGAAATGTTGAACCCCGCGAATGGCTGAGACTTGAGGGAAAGATCTTGGTGAGAGGCCGCAGGATCCACATGTTTCCCCTGTGTCGGCCTGGTTGATACACGTTTGCTCACAGGATCACTGTGCCTATTTGTCTGTTCAGATAATAGCTGCTCGCGTAGCTCAAGCGATGTGTCGGTCATTTTCGCTGGTAAAGTTGGCAATCAAGGTCGAGGAGCTATGGGTTCAAGAAGCTGCAAGCTGGCGAGATAATGACTTCCAATGGGTAAATAACATGCAATTATCGGGCAAGATTGAATCTGAAGATTGCAGGAACACGAGATCGCAGAGGTGCCTCGATGCTGTACATAAGGTTGATCGAAGTTATGGGAACAGGGTAAGCTAGTTCGCTGCTCTGTCACCAGAGGACTGATAAATATCTAAGCCTGACAGCACAACCCATGAGGCTGTAGCATAGCCGAAAAGCCCAGGCCGTAAATGCCATCCTGTCTCAGCCGCTGGATATCTGGGACCCGTACATAGACGACTGCACATGCTACTCAAGTATGGCTTGCTTGTGAAACCACACCAACCAATTACTTCCACAGCACGAGCTCGGTTGAGCTAAACGACCATGGCAGTGCAAGAAAACTAAATTAGGAAAGTGTAGATCGAGAATGTCGGCCCCCACATGATGGTCGTAGCACGCTCACTGAAATGTTGTGCGACACACATTCAGGCGGCGCAGGCCAATCAGCACCTCGAGCATGTGCAAATATGCTGGTTTAGCTGAATACATGGCCGAAATTGATGACCAATAACCAACTCACTAGATATATGAGCAGACGTGCACTATATGAAGATGTCGGAAGGCGCAGCATTCGTGCCGGCTTGACATCATAGCCACAACTTTTGTGGTTGAACAAACTTATACAGGTATATCAATGATATCAGTGAACATGATGCTGCATCCTCGCAAGTCTCTTAATTTTCCCCCTTTCGAAGGACATCTCACAAAGCAGACTGATCTTGGAAGCAACCTGGGTTTTTCAAAGTGCCATCAAAGCATTACCGCCAGTGTGTCAAGTTGGCAAAGGAGATTCTGAATCTGGGATGTCTTTCAAAAGAGAAATTTAATAATTCCGCGAGCAAAATCGGACGATCGAGATTCGATAAGTAATTGTACTATACCTTGAATCAGGAACTCGCCAGCTCTTCTTGCGTGGCGCGACGATTTGCAACACACCATGGATATAAATCTTGGTTGATTTCACCGGCCATGATATCTACAGACACAGCCCATGCGCGATACAAACGGCGCCCCCACGAAGAACACCCAGTTGAGAGGAGAACGAGTCTTCTGCTGCTGATCCTTATTCGAACGCTATTGTTCCTCCAGTCGTTGAGACTAGATGGTATAGATTGCCTTGTCTGTGTGCGCATACAAAGACCGAGGACGTTGGAAGAAAACCTGAGCATCCGTGATTCCATGCTTGCCCTGTCTGAAATAAGAGACAAAAGACTACAGATCACTCAAGACTAATAAAATCGATTCTGAGTCTGGCTGCTCTGTTCTCATAAATCTTGGCCGTTGACGGTCTACCTACTTCTCCAAATACTGGACTGTAGTATTGTCACATACCAGGGAATGGTGGTGAGACTAGACTATGAATGTTGAAAGTTGCTCTGATCCTCATATACTAGCAATATATGAGCAGGACGCACAGCAAGGATTCATCATAGTACCTCAAATAGGCACTGCTGAATTTGGCCATCATAGCAAACTCAACGCCGGAAGACGCAGATGGTTGCGCAATCCGGCGCTCTGTAACTGCTGGTGAGCATTATTTCATGAGACTTAGTTAAAGTAGAGGGTAGTGGATAAAGGATCAAAGCCCATTCTACGAATTTTGGTTTCTTGACTTCCTTTGCATACCTTGAAGGATACCTATGATGAATTGTCACTTCAGAGAATCTGCTAGAACAAGGGCGTGTTGTCACAACATTTGAACATATGCTACATGCACAAAGCCTCTGCCAACAACGTATCAAGCTATCTGGCGTTGAGGGCGCAGTGAGTCTACCGCCA
Organism: Diaporthe citriasiana; assembly: GCA_014872975.1. Lineage (NCBI taxonomy): Eukaryota > Fungi > Ascomycota > Sordariomycetes > Diaporthales > Diaporthaceae > Diaporthe > Diaporthe citriasiana. The sequence goes on along the minus strand of JADAZS010000137.1, from coordinate 131,459 downwards.
GGAGAGCCTGTGACCGAGATAATGAGCTGACAGCACGTAACGGGGGATGATGGCTGGCTTAGCGCCACTGTCGCACTCCACAGCGAAGAGACTGTCGGCCATGCGATTAAGCAGTAGTAAAGGACATACTGTGTACACAATGAGACGCACTAGATTAGACTTCGCATCGAGAGCGAGTTAGAGAACAATACAGCACATACCGACATCGAGAGCTCGAAACGGTCGGTCGCGAGCAAGCTTCCGTGGGGTGGCAACCCTCGCTTATTTGCTTTGGGAAATAAGGTTCAGTAGGCCAGGCACCCCCGAGCCCGCGGTGGTGTCGATCCCTCCCTATCCTGTGTGCCCCTGCGCCGCAGCGGAAGGGGCGGGAGCGAAGAAAATGTGAAAAAAACTCTTGTTGGCTCGTGCGGGCGGACATGGGCTGGTTGATGACGGTGGCTGGGCTGGCTGGACAGGGCAGAGCAGCGGTCTTTCGGTAATTGCGTACGCGCCCGTGTGTGTGTGTGCACGGGGCGGGGTGAATTGGATTCCCACCGGCAGAGGTTGCATGTCTTGTAACACGAGGGAGCGGAGATTAAACTTTGTCGTCCCTTGGGGAGGATGAATGGCAGTGTACGAATTGCCTTTTCCTCCCCTACTCTTATTGCATTGACTCGGGGATTGACATTGGAGGGATATTCTGCGCACTCATGCGCACGCGCAACCTTGGGCTTGGTCGCAACATGTTGACTGTGAAGCTTCGAGTCTGGACTGCGCGGTTGCAGTGACCATGGGACGCGACGGGATCGGCGGCTGGGGGTTCCCCTCCCCAGGTTTGTTGCGCTGTGCTGTAGTGTAGTGTAATGTACCGTAGTGTACAAGTTGATGTCGTCCGATGATGGGCAGGCATGGTCTCGAAGCGTGGCTGAAGGGTACTATGGTTTTGACGTGCTACGCAAATAGCACATCCCAGACGTAGATCATACCCTCGCTTATCTCGCGTCACGCGGAAGGCGGGCGGGACGGGCGAACGGGCGAACGGCAGCAGGTGGCAGTGGATTGCTTGTGCACGGAGACGCCTCAGGCCGCACCTGTTACAAAGCACAGCGGACGGGCGCTATAAATGCCGCGTATCAGATCCTCAGACAAGATTTGTTGTTGTTGTTGTTGTTGGGGGGGGGGGGGCGGCGAATTTGGTGCACACTCTGTCATCGGCGGGGTTGGTGTTTCCCGGCCCGGTCGAGGTCCATTACGAGGCAGTTGCTCTGCGCTTGGACTGACAAGTGTCATAGAAACTCAATTGAGGGCGGGCGTCGTAGTCTGTCCCGAGCATCATCTCTGAAGCTTCCGAGTCCTTTGGGCGCTCGGGATTGTTTCGACTTTTCTTCGGGGGGTTAGTGATGAGCAGGGCAGCAGGTCGAAATGCCCGAGTGGCTGGCTCTTTTGGGTTCGGCATTGGGAGACAAATGTGGTTGCCGGCTTGGCGTTGACAGGCACCCCCGTGAAGATGACTGCTGTCAGTGTCGCGAGGGCTCGCTTGCATTCCCTGCTTCCGGACTAGACAGGCCCACAGCCACGTGGTCTTGGCAGCCGGCTGCTTGGGTGGGTGTAACCCTTTGTGCGTTGAGCCAACACTGCATGAGCATGCAAGTGTACACGTGTAGTGTATGTGCACTCAGAACAGCCGGTACGTGGCTCCCACGACGGGAAGCTCAAGTTCCAGGCGCTGACAACGGCCGGCGTTGGCACTGTGACGTACCTATGCCGGGGGATTACGAGTTGAGAACGGAAGTGACTGAGATGCTAGTGGTGGCAGGTGGCAAACGCTGGCTCAGGCCAAGCTGCAGATAGGTTTTCCTTCATTTCGCTATGTATTGATTGTTCTCATGTGATAAATGGCTATTGAACACGGCAGTCGAGACGGGGCGGGTAAGGCCGTCGACCGTTACGCTAGACGGCTGTCAGTGAAACGATGACGCCAATGCTACATAGACTGGCCAAGACGGGGAAGTGACGGGAGCGAAGTAAGTACCTTATCGTTATCGCAGCGCAGCCCGCTGTTGGGAGCCTGGGGGCGTGGCGCGACCTCACGAGAGCTCCCAGCTGCACTCTCCGCTCCGCTCTGCTCGGCTCGGCTCACTGCCTGCACGAAACATGTCACCTGTCAACAATTGCTCTCCCGAGACCACATGCAGCCCTGCCGCCTGAGCCCGACCTCACTTGCATAGCGCGCACGTCACGCCACGCCGCGCCAGAAGACTGTTGTTGCCGTTCTGCGTCTGCGTTCCTGCTGGCCTTGGTCCCCCCCGAGCCCGCCAAGCACCGATGCGTCGTCAGTGAACGTCGACGGGACACGGCTGCCTGGAGACACAGTACATACGACTATAGGCATGGCCAGCTCTGGAGCGCTGCTTATCTCAGAATAGAACCTTGCGCAGTCCCCAATCAATCAGCTTGCTCTGTTCTGCTGCCCCCCCCCCTTATACCGTCACCGTTGTACTGCTGGCCAGCCAGGCCATTCGGAAGTCTTCAGGCTCCATCGCCACCTGGGCCCCTGTCTGGCCTCGCCGACCACTCAGCCTCTTCATCGTCCTGCTGCCCAGGCGCCTTTATAGCCAGAGATAGAGAGAGAGAGAGGGAGAGAGGAAGGATACAGAGCATCAACCCGGCCGCGCGCCCCGGGCCCAGCACCACTGATGGCTTCATCACCCTCTCCATTGTCGCCTGTTCCCGGCCAGCAATCAGCCGAGGTGCATGCGGGTGCGGCCATCCCACAGACGCTCTGGGGCCTGCGCGTGCCTCTGTACATCACCCGCAAGGCCGCTCCCAGCACCCCTTTCATCACCTCTGTGCCGCGCTTCAGTTACCTCGCCCAGCTCCTGCCGAGATTGTCGTCCTTTTTCGGAGCCCCCTGCAGCAGTTTCCACCATGAGGAGGTCCAGATGCGGAACCTGACCGTCGGACTGCTCGTCGATCTCTACCAGCCTCAGCTGCCGTGGAAGCTGCAGGTCGGCGATGGGGACGAATGGGACATCGGGGATACTTTCCTCAACGGCGTCAAGGAGGTGAGTCCATGTGTCGTCGCCGCCCGTTCCCCAGGAGGAAAGGAGGGGTCATGGATCATGGCCAGACAAGGTAGCTCCTGGCCAGGTCAAAGTCCTGCTCAGGGGTGTCGACAAATTGGGACGGCCGAGGCTGACCACCCGACCTGGGATGCTTTCCCCAATAGGCAGACTTCGTGCGCAACGGCAACGCAAAGCAGATCATGAGCCTCTCAAAGGAGCACACCACCGCCCTGTGGAACGCGGTCCAGGATAGTACGTGTCATGCTCTCTTATCTCCCCACCCTGTCTCATTTCATCCACCGTCGTCCCCCAAGAGGCGCGTCTCCACACGGCTGCAGCTTGTCGCTTTTCGTCCATCTGCTCCGGCGCTCAGATCTCCCCTTACCCACTACGCCTCGCTTAGACAGGTCCAGCATCATAGCATCATGCACGTCACCGCCATCAAGCCGACTGACAGGCGGCCTGCCTGCTCCTTTCATCTCTGACACTGTGGGGGGTTGCGGGGGCCCCGTCACGGCTATCAGGATCCTGCACGCCATCGCGGATCCGCATTCATACACGGCAGAATGGAAACAGCTGGGCTTTGACCCTGCTAATTGCTCGCTTAGACGACTACGCCTCCTTCTCCAAGGTTAACTCGCAGCTGTTGAACCCGCCGACACCGCTCAAACACGTCCCAGTTCGCATATACATCCCCTCCTCACCGCCAAACTCCTCCACCAGCGGGGCGGCGTCCGCGGCGTCCGCGGCGCCTGGCAGCTTCAGGGTGTTACAGTCGCTCGTGCCCCCTCGGTCGGCAAATCGTAAGTGACACCTGTCTCGCGCCCATCATTTGGGAAACCCTCATCCACCTCCCCCCCCTGCCTTGTCATGTCCTCCTCCCGCAAATATCCTGTTTCGTTTCACGCTTGACAACTCACCACCCTGGCCCCCCATCTCTACAGGTAGCCCGCAGACCCTCGGCCCCATGCTGCGCGGCCTGCTGCCGTCCTTGTTCCCGAGCAGCCGCGACCCCGTGCTGGCCAACGTCGTCCTGCACGGTGCGCCGGTCCCCTTCTCCGCGCCCCTGGAGGAGCTGATGCGCGAGGCGGCCTACCCGGACGGATGGCTTTGTCTGATCATCACGTTGCTGTGAGTAAAAGTTTTTCGGTGACATCTAATCCGTCGCCCTGTCCGTCCGCGGAGCAGTTTGGCCGTGTGCTGGTTTTGGGCGTTTGAGGTATGATCGGGCTGGTTTCAGAGAACTTTGTCCATAGATAGAAAGATGGGCAGGAGTTAGCTACCCACCATGGGGCATTTCTGTCAAGCCTCGGGGCCGGGAGAGAAGGGGGAAGGTTTTAGGATCTGATCAACACGAACAAACGAGGCCAGAAGAGCCCTTTCCCCTGTCAACTCAGACGTTCATCGCGCGGCAGCAAGAGACAGGGAGGACCTACGGGGGCATATGATTATCCAATTACGCACCATGACTTCTAAATCTGTGATTGTGTGTGCGCGTCCTGGTATTCCAGCGCGCCGCCTAGCTGCTCACTGCCCCCGTTTGTTTTGGCTGATTCGCAAGATCTCGGCTGTTTTCCCAAACTTCTAGGTCTCCTATCAACACGGCCCCTTTGCACACTTACTGCTATATCAACACACATGCGCACGGCGACTGCTTCCCTCCCTCTCCCCACTTGTTAAATTAAAAAAAAAAAAACACAAGCGATCCATGGCTAGATGATGCGGGAGAGCGCGCGCGCGCAAACAATGACATGTAGAGGTTAACAACCCAAGTAACCAACAGGAAACGTTTCCGGACATGAGTGGTATCTCCTCCCATCCCACCCTCTCTTTTGAACGATGATGATGGAACAGGGAACATGATGCAATACAAAATGGAAGAAACAAAGGAAAAAGAAGTGAGAAACGTCCAAAATCCGTACATACCCATACCAGACTGCCCGCCATATGTTTTGTTTTCGCTATGCAACCGTGCCAATTTCCTCCTCTCCCACCATGTAGAACCCCCATAGTACCAGTTGTTGATTCCCGTCTCCTCCATTTGTCCCACTGGGTATTATTAATTGAAGCCAGAAAACCCCTATGACTGTTGTGCTAGTGACGATGTTGCTGCTTAGACTGGGTACTCCGTCCCCTGGGCGTGAACCCCGAAAGGCTTTTGACGATGCTCTACCTTGTCGTTCCATCCCATCCCGTTCCAATCCTATGCTGTTCCTGGTAACCCTCACTCTTTCTTCATCTTGGAAGCCGTTCAATTTCTGTCAAGGAATGTTTCATCGTAATGATAGCAATGGTTCAAATAGCCTTATACGCACGGCTTGTTGGACCGATCCAGGGACACGGCTGCTGAGTCGTGTGAATTGTCAGTGCACTTCGATTGCCGCTGTCCCCCTTCCTCGGTTGGGCCGCGTCTGTGGCTTTCTTCGTGCTGATTCTTCGAACGTTCCATCTCAAGATAATCGGAATGTCATTGGCTCTGCCTTCGCAACAACCTGCTGTGCGTAGAGCAAAGGGAATTCCGCTGTCGAGTGATGACATCCTGCCTGAGACCAAACACAATTGCCATTTCTAGTACTCCATCGGAGTGGGTTGGCTTTGTGTTAGATCACCTGGTGTAATCGGGCTAGGGCCGGATCCTGAGTGAGGCGTTGGTCCGTTGGATGCGTACGACGGCATACCGAGGTTGTCGTAAGGTCCTGGCGGTACAAGGCTCGGCCTCATGCGCGCCAGCTGCTCCTTGGTGGGCAACCCCTCTTCTAAGCCTTGGAGGACGCGAAGGTCAACAGCCAGACTGCTAGAGTCTTGGGCCACAACCTCGAAGAACTCGATTGTTTTCCTCAAGAGCTGTCGTAGCTGGCTTTCGTCGACATAATTCCCTAGGAGCGGATCGTGATAAGCAGCAGTGAGCGTGATAAGGTTGCCCCATTGCCTTTAGTCAAGTCAGCATTTCAAGATAAGTTGACATGATTGGGAGAAGTTGAACACATACGCGTGCGCTGTTCCAAAGACATTGGTGATAATAAAGCGCTTGTCTTCCAGACCGTGGAAAGCCATGGTACTCTTGATAACAGCATCGATTCCCTTTCTTGCGTTTTCGAAAACAACCAAGTCAATGTCGCTCGGACTCCTCGCGTCGCTTCTCACCGTGGCCCAGCCGCCCGCGTCTTCGTGCGGGATGGCTCGTTCCGACTCCTCCGAAAAGTCGTTCTGGCGCTTATGTCCAAAGTCCAGTACCGTCTTTATCGATGGACGGTAGGTGATGACATTGGCACCCCAGAATTTGGCCCTAATGCGTGCCGACAGGATGTCTCTCGCTGGCGGGTCGTTCCTGTCAAATTTGTACTCTCCTAGCCACAGAGTGCTGTTTTCCCCAAGGTCCTTTTCGATCTCGGCCAGGATTTGCTTCTGTGTTTCAGCGTTGGGCAACTTGTTGGGATCATAGAGAGAACCGGAGATTCTGTTAAGCCGCTTCCGCAAGTAAAGCTGCGCAGCGTAGCTGTACGCGACCTCATCTGAGAAGCCAAGCCTTTCTCGCATCACAATGAGATCCGGGTAAGGTAGGATGTCTTCGTATTGGAGAATTCCAGAAGGAACGAGGTTCAATTCAGCGAGAATGTCACTGCGGCAGTCAGACGAATGATTCAACTCAGTACACCAGAGATTAGAGCAGATCACTTACCTTTCCAATTGACAACAAGACCAGAAGGCGACGAGAAGCTTGTTGTCTATAACAGCAGTCTTCTCTGAGTCGGGGTCTATGTATGGCCCCGGGCATTTCAGCGCTTCGGCTGCCCACTTCACCTTCTTGCTTAACCGGTCCATGGATCTGCGTTTGTCAGCGGGTATTCTGTGCGGCAGGAAATTTTCATTCACTTACGGTTGAAGCTTGTCGATGATTGCCGAGCACGCAAATCTAATGTGACGGAAGCTCGGTACCACTCGTCCGAGCTGCCCGTAATAGAGACAGGCAAGAATGTGGGCCTGGATGTAGTTCAGCTTGTAGCTGCCGAAGTGGTTGCCCAGGATATCGGTCGCATAGGCGAAGTACTCGAGACCAGGTATGATTTCATAGTTCTTCTTCGGCGGTGCAGGAGAAGCGGCACTTGTTGGTGCTGGCACTCCAGAAGCCTGCACCGAAGAGCGTCGGCTCGCCCCCGGCCGTTCCTGATCTTTTGGTGAAGGTAATCCAGCCTGCCCAGGGGACTGAGAAAGAGCACTGGACGGGGGAGAGCCATGATTTGGTGAGGTGATATGGCCATTTCGGACAAGTGGTGACCCCGAATTCGGTGCCTCTTTCTCTGGCGGGTCTGGTAGCTTTCGTTCCCTCCACAGGCAGATTTTGCCCAGAGCAAGAACAAGGAGGACCAACGCATGCTGGACAGAGCGCTGGGGCTTTGCCCTCTTTGGCGCCGGCCCAGGTTCCACGCCGTTGGGGACAGGCGAACGTTTGCGCTTCTTTTCGTGCTCAAATGATGGCTGAACCGGCCTTTCTTGGTGGTTAGGGTTATTAGTGAATGCGGCAACCTGCACCTGCCTATGTTTTCTGGTACCACCTGGGTTACTTGAGACTTCGTCCAGGAAAGTCCAAATAATGGCGTCGAGGTCTCCGGGAGGTATCAAGGGATGCATGTTCTGTATGTATTTCTTGTAGGCGTCGACGTAAGTATGGACCTTCGCTTGGTCAAAGTCCAGTACGCCTTCGGAACGACTTTGGGCTCGCAGGTCGGCCGGGTAGCCACCGGGTGGAGACAGACCCCCGATCGGACCCCAGTCGGTACCACCCGACGGGGATGGGTGATCACCAACCGAGGCATCGTCTGGTATATCCATATGATCGTATGTGGAATCGCGATCTGCCGCACGCGATGTCGACCCCTCACCGCGCCCGAAAAGAGGTAATTCGCCGCGGTCTTCTTCGTATCGCTGAGGGTAGGACTCGATGTATTTAATGTGCTCGCGGTCCAGCAGCGGCTTCACGAGCTTTCTGACAGCAGGCCACATCAGAAGTCGCCCCGCCGGAGTCGTGTGGTTGTGAGGGAATGGTGCTGGTAGCGGCTGAACTGGATTTCCGGGTGGTTCCTCGTTCTCCTCTTCGTTCTCCAACGCTCGCATCCGTCTGGCTGCAGAATGTGGGTCCGGCGCGCCGTTCACTATAGCGTCTCCTGGCGAGGAAGAAGGAGTTTCGTCGACCTCCGCGATCGGTTGTGGAGTTACTGCTCTCGGTTCCTCTTTGACGTACTCGTCCGGCTCTGGCAGCCCCTGCATGCTATGAGAAGATCCGGTTCGAATCACGCCCTTGAGCTCCCGGATTTCGGATCTCACTTCGCCCAGACCAGCAGTAAATTTCTCGTCATACGACTGCAACATGGCCTTCATGGCGTCCAGTATGTCTTGCGTTGCCTTGTCTTGCCTATAGGTCGTGGGTCAGAAAACACGGAGAATCGTCCCACAAAGGTAGACTGCACTTACTGCTTGGGGGCTGGATCACGATATTGACAGTTTATGTTTTTGTCAGTACAGTTTTTACAGGGCTTGTTCTCGTCGCATTTTGCCTTGAGCTGTCGACAGCTCTCGCATGCCTAGGGTGCTGTAAGCGGGCCGTTCAACTCAACTAGTAGTTCAATTTTCGAAGACGTACCTGCGACGCCCTCTGAGATTTCCGTTTGCTCGCGGCAGTGTACGTAGTGATGGGATAGGGGCCGTCTGGCCCCATCGGCGGGGGGTACATTGGACTCTGGTCATACGGGGTGGGTGGTGGCTGAGGGTGAGGCGGCAACGGCGTGTGGGGCGGAGGAGGGTAGCTCTGATGCCTGTACATCTGCCCCGGACCGTTGTCGTAACTCATGTGCCTCCTCTCCTCCATATGGCCCGGAGGATGAGGGCCAACATGCGGAGGGGGAGGCGGGAGAGTCTGCTCGGGGCCGTTGCCGGTGGAGTTGGGCCTGCGTAGCTGGGGCAGCGTGACGTCGTCGGATTCTCTCTTCACCATAGACTCCCGGTTCGCAGGTTGATATCCAGGAGGCGGGTACTGTTGATGCGCTGGAGAGGGAGGGGGCTGGTGATGGGCTTCCTGGATGTGAGAGTACCGCTCAGGCTCATGTTGTCGGCGGTCATCAAAGTGCTGTGGTGGCGGCGGCTGATGAGGCGCGTGCAGTTCTTGAGGACGGTGAGGAAAGTTATGGGGTGGGTGAGAGAGATGCGGTGAGGGCGAGTACTGAGAAGAGGTAGGAGGAGGAAGAGATGGTGGGTGTGGATGGTGGGCAGCAGATAAAGGTGGCCCGGGATGCGGCAGCGAGACACCATGACCATGATGTGATGGCCCCGCTGGCCACGAGGGAGGACCAGTCGAGAGGCGCGGCCGCTTGCTTTCATGCCCTTGGTCCATGCTTCAAGGAGGTAAGGTATATGTGAAGCAGGTACATGAATACCTGGACCCCGGGAAAGAGATGAAATTTGAGGACGAGTTAGGGCACCGTGTCTGGGGGGAGGGGGGGTAGAGCAGCTCAGCACAGAGCAAGCCTCAGAGCAAGAGGAGCACAGCCAACAGCAGCGGCGCAAAGTCAGGCAGCAAGCGCAGCCGCGGAGGCCATGGGGTGGGTGCCCGTGTGCGACTCTACGGGCAGATCGCCCAGGACTCTTCTTTTGGCAGCACTGGGAGGTACAAGGAGCGAGGGCGGAGAGGGCAAGTCTCGAAGGGTTGACGACAAGGAAATCTGGGCCTTAGACCTGAGACTTGGAAGCCGGGGCCGGGGCCGGGAGCTGGGAGGTACTGGGAGGTGGAAGCTGAGGAGCTGGACGTGCTGCGCCTGAGAGCGAGAGCCAGAGCCAGAGCTTGATGATGAGCCGGGATCAGACCGGACAAGGGTAGAGAGATTCGAGAAGTCCAAGGTCCTGGTCGGTAAGAGGTACGTATCCGAGGCGGGCGCGGCAGTACGTAGTACTGTGAGAGGAACCGGCCCTGGACCGTACGGGTTGGCGATGGAGGAATGTGCGCAAGGCCTCGGGGGCGTCGAGCGATCAAGGCACAGTTACTGTATGATCGATCGAGTCCGGGGTTGGGATGGATCGTGGAGCTTGCAGTCTTATTGGCCTGGACAAAGCGATATTTGACCAGCAGATGCCGAGATGTGGTTGCTGCTTGTGCCTGCTGTGCTTGTTGCTTGTTACGGCAGCAGACTGGGTAGAAACGGCCCAGGCAGGGCGAGGGCAGGCCTGAGTGTGGGCTTCCGGGAGGTACGGATGGTGCTGGCCAGGTCAGGGAGCAAATAAGCGCACGGCGGATGGAGTGCGAGCTTGCGAGGCCTGAGGGTGACTCCGTCTGGTACGGGGACAGGTTCAGGATCTCGTCAAAACGTAGTCGTTGGCGCGTGTGCGAAGCCCGGCAGCTTGCAATGATTTGTGCGTCAGAGGTCCAGGCCGGCACAAGGTTTAGGTTTGAAGGAGGCAGACAGTGAGTGGTATGTAGTAGTGTAGCTGGACTGGGCATAGGCTTGAGCCTGCATGCGTGCAAGGTAAGGTAAGGTAGCAGTCAGGCAAGGTAAGGTAAGGTAAGCTTGAGGCGTCGAGGTAGCGCTGCGTATCGAATGGTAGCGTCGTCCAGAGTCGTCGCGCTGCGGGGGGACAGGATAAGCACGAGAATGATCGACGGTTGGGCAGCGATGAGCCAGAGACAGGAACAGTCCCAGGTCCTGCTTGGTTCAACAGGGTACGAGGCAGTGGCTTGCTGCGTCTTCTGCTCTGCTGGATGACTGGTGCAGCAAGCAGTAGCAGCAGCGGGCGCGGGTGGGCAGGTGGGCAGCAGGTGGCAGTGGGCAGTGGGCAGTGGCAGCAGCGGGTGGCAGGGACGGCGACGGTGCCGGTGACGGCGACGGTGGCACTTTTTGGACAGACCACTTTCCCGACGCCTAGGAACTGGAACAGGAGCAGGAACAGGAGCTGGAAACCAAAAACTGGACTGGACCTGGACTGGGCTGGGCTGGACGGGACAGCACAGAAGAGGACAAGCCACACAGCACGCGCCAGGTTTGACCGGTCAAGTACGCACTGGCCGAGGAACAAACGAGCTAGGGTTTTGGCAGGTCTGTGGATTTTGAGAGCGGTGGATCCTGGCGAGATGGAGGAAGGAAATGCCGAAATCGAGGGCCAAGCGAAAACTCAGAAAAAGAGTCGAGCGTCCAAATGGGAGAGGGGGACGACGACAACGAGCTATGTTCCGCCTGCCCGCATGTGTATGTCTCTCCGTCTCTGTCTATCTGCCTGCCTGCCAATAGACTCGACTGGGCCGGCGACTGACTGGACGGGACGAGGGGTGAGGGAGAGAGATGGGAGGGAAGGGGAGAAGGAAAAAAAAAATGCCAGGTGCACGAACGTTTCGCGACGCGAGAGGGCAGTGCGATGCGATACGATACAATACAGTACGATGCAATACGATACAGCACGATGCAATGCAATGCGATTTGATGGCGATGGACCAGAGAATTGACCCGGCTCGACTCGACTCGAACGACAGGCCAGGGCGGGACGGCCAGGGAGAGAAGAGAGAGGTTTGCCCGCTTTACTTCTCCAACCAGTCCCTCAATCAGTCAATCATCAATCGTCAACCCGTCAACCGACGTTGCCTCTGCACAGTACCTAAGTGTACACTAGGAGCTCCAGGCAGGCTGGCAGGCCAGCCAAGAGACCCCCAGCCAAGCTCCAGTTGCAAAAAAGCATGGACGTACGGTACTTGCTCAGCGCGTGACACTGTGCTATGTCGTGGATTACTATGACGGTGCTGGTGGACTGCAAGAGTACGTACCTGCCTGGCTGGAAGCTACTCGACCGTGTCTGTATACGGCACATGACATGAGAACGTGAGGCACAGGCGCAGGCACAGACGGACACGCAGAGAGAGGCAGGAGGGCGCGCAGCTAACCCACCACGGGAGGAAAGCGAAGGGCCCCACACCGTGACAAAATTTGCACTAGCAATGCACGCAGCCCGCCAGGTACCTCTGACAAGGTTGGAGCACGGGCAGGGGGCCCACGGGCCCAGCGGGCAGGGTTTGGCCTGCCGGAACGGAGTCCAAACGGTGAAACTTGTGGAGGCCACCATGAAGAAGCACGAAATGCCAGCCAACCAGTCGCTCCCACTCATTCAAATCACTCGATCTCTCATCAGCCATTGCTTGCCCTCTCCCTGGGCAAGAAAAGAGGTGATGTGCTGCTCGCGCTTGGTCCATCACCTCCCACCACCCGCCCACCCCTGCTCCCATGTTGAGATTGGGAGGCACTACCGTGTGCATGGGCATGGCAGAATTTGCAGCATTGATTCCGACTGTGGGGATGGCACGCGCCCTCTGTCTTGTCTTGTCTTGAGAATGCCCCGGCAGCTAGCCCTAGGTTCTCCGGTTCTGGACTGCAGTACCTCGATCGGATGCTTCTTCCTTGGACGGCTGATATCCTCCTGCACGGCATAGGTAGTCCACCTTTCCCTGCGCTGTCGTGCCATGCGACACGGCAAACATAGCTCAAGAATACTGCGCACCAAGCTCCTTGCAGATAGGCAGATAGGACGGAATAGTCAGTAGGCTGACTGGTCTTTGCGGGGTCGTCGTGGGACAGGGCGGTGAAAGGCAATGGTCGCTTCGGCTGCGCGGCATGCATGTGCGTGCAGCAGCGCGGTGCAGGTGTGTGGTGCATGCTCCTTGGAATGGGTTGTCTTGTCCCACTTGTCTGTCTCGCCCATGAAGCCGTCACCCACACCACACCACCACTACACCTCGGAGATGTATCGCCTTATTGCATAAAACAAACTTCAACGGCCTCATCCCTGGAGTGGGTGCTCATGTGGTGGTCCCGTGGATGCGAGGGCCGCCGTCCACAACAATTACCACCCAGCCAGCCACTGCGACTGCAAGTAGCTGAGGAGGCGAGGTAATTTCAGTGTCGAAAAACTTTCAAGCCTGTTGAACAGCATTGGCGAAAAGTTTTGAAGGGGTATCGGCCCGTGTTTGTCTTCTCACGCCTGACACGCCACGGCCGCTCTGCTGTTCTAAGAAAAGACGAAACAGATCTAGCGCACCCAGCCCGTCTGGAATTTCTACGAGTGGCAAAGGACAGGCGGGACGGCATGAGGCAAAAACGTGGCCGACGCTGCCCCGGAAAATGCAGGTCGATAGTAACTTCTACTAGCGGACAGACCCCGTCCCAGCGCTATCTGTGGACAGGCCGGTGGGCGCCTCCTTTTTTTTTCTCCCTTTTTGCTGCCTATTCACCCTACCCAGTGCGAGGCGCTGGGGCGGATCGCGCGGAGCTTGGCTGCTGGCAGGAAGAGCCTTGAACGTTATTAAAGCTCATCTCTGTGACGTCTCCATAGAAGGATGATCCTGACCAGAGAACGGGTCAAGAGCGTCAGGGCAGCCCGGCCGGTGGCACCGAGGCATCCAGAGAGGCTGAGAGGCTGTGAATAGACAAGGGACAAGTGGGAAGAAAAAACACTCTGGCGTCGTTCAGTATTGCCGCAGGACGTGGTGGGCCTCGTGGCGTGGAAGGGGTGCTGTTCTTGCTCATTACTCCGTACACAGTACAGCATGCAGGCATGGGCATGGTGCCTGGACATGCAAAACAGCGCAGCACCGGCCTCATCTGGCTGGGGTGGCTGGGTGGCAGGGTGGTCGACACATTCCCACTTGCAATGGATCGATCACGGCTTAGCTGCATGCCCTGCGGCCGTACCGTGCTGTGACTGTAGGGCACAGGGGGGGGGGATGGGATTGCGCCGTAGTCGAGCAGCTGTCACTTCTCACCCCAGGGCGATCTTGACGTATCAGATCACATCTCCGATTGAGGCCGGCTGGCTGGACTGCTGACGGGCACCCGTTGAAACGCAGAATTTGGGGCTGGCGAAGCGCACAGAGCGAGCCAGACTCGCTCGCCCTGTCCGTCTCGTTTTCTCCACGCAAATCTCAAACAGAGACTGGACAGCCCCGGAGCGGGCACTGACCGCCGAGAAGGGGAAGGTGAACGACGTCCTGCTGGTCCGCTTGGTGTCCATTCCCGACAGGCGTCCTGGACAATGAGCTGATTTTGACCTCATCGCAACGGAGGCGGCGGCGGCCCTAGCCAACCCTGCCGGTGAACCTTGCAAATGACCGCAACGGTGAGGTGTCACTGATCGCTTTGGTCGCCTGGCATGTCAGATCCGGGCAGGGGGTGTACCACAGTACCGAGGCGTTGACAGCTTCAGCTGAGATGTCGAGGGATGCGGTGGATTCTGTGCCTGTGTGGCCGCCTCGTGTGCGCGCCTACGTGTGATGAGGCTGTCGGCGCGGTCGCGTGGTGACATTATGACCTAGGTAGCACTGGCCTATATAGCCATCAGAGCTGGTGGCCCGGCCTAGACCAGCCTACGCATATGTGAGTGAGATTCTGTGCCCTGGTATCCCAATTACTCAGGTTCGTTCTTTGAGAGGAGCGCACGCGGACCGGCATGGGTCTGTCGACACGAGGCGCGGCCCGCTGTCCGAACATGCAATGCAGGCACAAAGGACAAAAATCGACGTCAGGATAGCATTCGGGGAATACAAGGCCACGATGTAGTTGCCCAGGATGGTAGGTACTTTGTAGGCGAGGCAGGTGAGCTGGTAAGCTGGGTAGGTTGCAGGTACTGCGCTGGTGAGCCCGGTGAGCCAGGCAATTTCCGTTCTAGACAACTCGTGGGCTGTTTCAATTGGCAAATCGCTTATGTTTCCTCAGCCCTTCATTGATGGCCATTCTCGCCTGGTTTGACAAGGGCTCGCCCTGAAAGTGGGGGATGGCGTTGAAAATCTCGTCACAGTGCAGACGTCAAGATCGCGGCTTTTTTTCATTCCGCACGCTGCAACCCTCGCCAGTCTTGCCAGCGCTCTCACAAGAAGATGCTTCGGTGGGCTGCCATCCGTATGTTTCATCGACCAAGACCACGACCACAATTACCTATCGCCCAGCAGCAGGAGGAGCAGCAGCAGCAGCAGCACTGTCGGATCGAGACGACGAACGATCCAATGCTGGGCGTTCCCCCGTGACCACGGCTTCATGCTCGTCAACGCAGCACTGACCGCCACTTACCCTTGCCCTCGGTCAAACCTTCAAACCTGATTCTCTTCCTGGCCTGGCGAAGATCGGGGTGGCCTGCGCATAGTGGCCTGCGCGCGAGCCCGTTAAGTGGGCCGATTATAACCTCGAAGCGAAATCACGGTTTGGCTTTTTGGGGAGGGCGGGTGCCTGGGCACCGCTTGTCCGTCGCGAGAGGGAAGCAAAAATCCCGAAATCTTCGAGAAAGAGCGGTCCGAACGCCTAGCCGTCACTTTGGTCACCCCCCCCCCTTCCTCTCGTCGTCCCCTTACAACTCCCCACGCCGAAACAAGCGAACAGTGGAAAGCGGGTACGGGTTGCTGAAGCACAGAGATCATAATGATAACCGACGGCATGCCGATCAGCAAGCAAGCCGGCCGGCCAGCTTGCCTTCCCACCCCAAAAGCACGAGACAAATCACAGGGAGACACATCTTGTGATTGACTGACAAGCGGGCACTTTGCCTATCTCGGCAGTCCATTGTCCAGGACAGACCGCTGTTCAGGTCCCGACAATTGTTCCAAGGAACACCGTAGGGCGCAAATACCCACCGGCGGGCCGCGTCCTTCTGTGGACTTGCATCTTTATTTGCTGCTGCGTCAGGGACCACCGTCCAAGGTCGGCAGGGCCAGCAAGTCAGTAACGGCTTTGAGTTTAGCTAAACTCGCTTACGTTTTGGTGGCCTGGGCAAGGTTTGCTTCTGCCGTGGCTCGCGCCACTCTAGAGAGACTCGCTCCCAGTCAGCGGCTCCATTCATGGGGTTTATTCTCTTCTGGTTGATGAGGTCTGCCTCGTGGACAGGCCAACTAGTCCAGCAAGGTACATGCAGCACAGTATCTCGAGGAGAGGCCTCGGATGGCCCTGCTTCTCGAGCTTCGAACGGTGGGAATACGGTACGGAATGATTTGCACCATTGATGTCTGTGGGGCCCCCTCCCTCGTGATGGATTGATTGACGCAAAGTCCCCACCCTTGGAAGCATCATGTTTCTTTTCTGGAAGCTTGCGAAACATCAAAGCCAAATTCGGCCGTGGGGCCTGCCAGGCCGCCCGCAAGTCCGTTCGCTCATCGCGATGACTCTTGGTGATGACGACCATGCTGGCGCAGAGGACAGAAAAAGTTTTCCCAGCAGAAGCATCCTGAATCGCTCCATTCTCACCCCGAGCTGCGGAGACCTCGTCCACGAGCGAGAATGCCTCACAAATCACGGCTACACCGGCACAACCGGGCGGATGGAAATCGAGGTGGAGCTTGCAGACCTGGCCTCACCGACCCCGTGTGCCTGCTCACCTGACAGCGTTGATGAGAGCCGTGGCATCATCATCTGTGTGACTGGTCACCTTCGTTGTACCGACGGTAGCCTCGGTCCCTCGGCGCTCCTAAATTTATTAAACTTTTGACCCAAGAGCACGACCAACCACGCAGTACAGTACGTTCCATGAAGAAGGTTAAATCGCAACATTGCAACAAAACACAGTGACGCTATTCTGATCAATCAGAAGCTACAAAAGTGCTGACAAAGAAAAGTCCAACTATCTGATTGACCAGAAGAGCGTCATAGTGTTTTGTTGCAGTGTAGCGCTTTAACCTTTTTGAGGAAACGTACTGTACATATTCAAGCTGCGACATTGGCTTCGTTTGATCACAGATCCTTGACAGCCACATCAAAGCTGGTAGATTACTTTAGTACAGCTCCCAAAGATCCCAAAAGTTTCCCTGTAGATACGTATGGCCCTTACCCATTTGAGAGGAGGTAACTGTCCCGTACAATTTAGCTGGGAACTGTACAGATCTTCAATAATTCTGGAGAAACCCACTGTTCCTCGACATGTTCTTCCAGTAAGAGTTCTTGGTGAGAAGGACTTTGCCACAAACTGGCCAATCAAGTCCTCTTCGCAGGGAAACTTTTGGGATCCTTGTGAGCTGTAGGTAGTTGGTGTTGGTTGTACTGTCTGTGTGTGCGTATGCAACATTAAGGCATTCCAAGTCATTTTAGAGTCTGGTCTAGCAGTAGGAAGACCAACCACAAGTTGAGCTAGGCCGACCACGAAAGGCGGGAGAGGCATTGAAAAGTGGGGGATGGGGCAGGTGGGTTGGAGAGTTTGATGTATTGGATTGGCAATGCAGTGACTGAGTGATTGATTACCTCTCGTCCTGCAGATCCCTGAGTACGCTAACCATGCGCAATGCGTGACGCGAGCCACATTATCTGTCTTTTCCGGGTCTACGCATCCAGGAGAATGGTTGAGGAGGCCTGGTGACGCAAGTAACAGCCCGTCTAGATAGTATTCATACTCCTGGCATCAAGCTTGCGTCTTGAGCAACCCAACACCCAGATTTTAAAGACGAGCTGCGGGTGTTTGATGCGCTGCGGGCGATCTTGCCATCATCTGCAGCTGAGGTCCGATTCATCGATTTATCGATTATTCGTGCGTCTTGGATAATCCGATGGCCGTGTCTCTTGCATCTGCCCGGAATTACTCAGGTCCCCGCTTTGTGACATATCAAATGCAGCCTCACATCTCAGTCTCTTCGCAGCAATCACCGTGACGGGCAGGCTTTCGCCGCTTATCTTGCTCAGAAATGAGTCTCCCATTTCGCGTGCGCGATGGTATGCTGGCTCCATGTGCCAGATATGCGAAACTGAGTACTGGAAAATCGTAAGATGAACCAGGGATTGATTCACCCACGCACTTGGGGCTGTGGGTGCACATTCCTAATTTTTATCCGCCTGTAACACTGATGACATGCATAGGCGTGGTCACAAAACTAGCCGTTTGTGAGGCAGCGCAACGGCGGGGTGCGGGAGCGGAGAAAGCTCCTATGATCCAGGCCTTTTCCGGCACTGGTCACCGCAGCTGCATATGCAGTACAACTCGAGGTACGGTTGTAGTTCGCCTGCTGAATGCCGTTCCTGTCGAGTCTTGTGGTAGGGTTGTAGCACGCTCAGAATGGTAGAAAGCCAGCCACCCGGGCATGCAATTTTAAGACAGGGAGTGTGTGGCCTGACTTCAGAAATGCCCGGAGTGCAGGATGCGATGGCAATGTCAAAATTCCACGGACGACGGCTGTAAGGATCCTACGCTGACTGTAGCTTCCGCCATGGGCCTCGCTAATTGTGTACCGTAGCCACCGGCTCCGACATCGCCCTATCTAATCTAGCTCCAGTTCTACCCCAGCTTTGGCTGTGCGGCTCTCGCAAAGCTGGAGAGGGGCCTAATAAGGGCATGTTTCAGCTCGCGCCATCAACAAGTGCGGCCTGGCCCCGTGGGATTTAGCACGTCCAAAAACAAGCCGGAAGGCCACTAGGTGCCTAAGGGCTCGAGCTTGCGGCGCGGCCCTCCCAATCGGTGACCGTTATGCGGTCTAGGACCATTGATTAGCAGGCGCTATTGCTGGACCAAAACGTCGTTGACCAAACAGCTGGGCGAGACGAAGAGCCGCTGTTTAAGCCACGGCTGACTGCGGTACCTTGGCGTACCGTGAAGCTGGTACTAGACGCTGAGTGGTTTGGCTTGGATGGCTGTCTGCTGTACCCTTTTCTTTTCATACCGTCTTGAAACTATCCATCAATGTCCTCAATCTCGGTAAGGGATCAGATCCTGCACCTCTTTGCGACTCGCACGGCGTCATTGGACCCCTTGGACCCCTATTCGTTGGGCATCAACGCGGTTCCTGGGGCCCCGACTCGAGGGCTATTCCGGGATTTTATGCGCCTTGATGCCCAGCGAGATTCTAGAACGAAGATCTCATCCACAAGGCTGCGTCTGTCTCCTGACAGATCCGTTGATAGACAGGTGAGATGTGCTCGATAACCTGCTGGATGCGAGCTCTGTTCACCTGGTGACGCGTTCTACAACAGTTATTGGTCGTCGCATGGCCCAAAGGGGAATTAGTTGAGAAGGGCAGCATTATCTGCGATACCCTAGTCGCCCCCCTAGAGGTGCCAGCGGAAATAGAGTTCACGCTATATCGTGATAGACTGAAACTGATCGACCGCGGCAGCCGGCATCATACCTCCAACCTTGCGGTGGGACAGGCAGGTAACAGGGTGAGGGCAGGCCTCACCTTGCCTCTTCCCGGCTGACTCGTCGCCGAGTGCTCTCTCCTCGGTCGTGTTCGGATGCCCATTCGAGTCGCAATCGGAGAGACTCGGATCGACTCCTCAGCGCATAGAGCCTTTGCAGCCGGTCATTTCCGGCAGTCATTCATTGACATGAGGCAAAACCGATGTCACGTCTTGGAGGGGCTGCCGCCTCTACTGCAGAACTGACGTCGGAGCCGGTTCGAATTCTCATCACCGCCTCTTTTGTAGCCGACCGCGAGGACGAATTGAATGTGGACAACTCGGACCGCTCGACACTTGATTCGAGTCGTTGTTCACCTCCCAAAATATGTGGGGGGGGGGGGAGCAGGACCTGTTGCGCAATTGGCCCAGGTGCCCGATCTTATGCCGGCGCGTGGCCTTGGTCCAAACTCTATGAGATACCACAGTAGCACGTCTGCTTGACCGCCGGGTGAAGTCGTTGGCGGTTGTTACTCGTTGCGCACGATAGCTGCACAGCCGAACTTGGCAGTCAGATGTTGGGTCCTGCTGAAGACACTGCATTTGGTCGTGTCGACAGGCAGTGGTGAGCTGCCGTGGCTGGGGAATGTAGGTGAAACGGGGCGAGGACGAAGAGCAGACCACTCGTCGCCGTCGCCTCAGCTTCAGCAGAGGTTTCGCACGTGCATCGCATCGGACATCATCATGGGGGTGGATGAGATGATGGCCCATCTTCGCGGGCGATGACACTCCAGCCCAAGGTGCTTTCTGCGGCCTGCGTATGGCATTAAACATTTGGGACCACAACCTCAAGATTTGCGTTTCACAGGGCACGCAGCGTTACACCGAAACACCGTGATCACGGATGACTGCAAGCCATCGTCCATCACCGCTCTTAGATCTTCGTTCGTCGCGTCCGCAGGATGCGACCTCACAGACCGGCCCACGTGACGGCAAGCATCAAGTGTCTCTCTGGGGGCAAGCGAGGGGATCCTGGTCGCGCCCCCGCGCGTCGAAATCTGGTCGGCGTGCCCTCGCCGCCCTCAAAAAGGGGCCTCTTAGCGATGTCCAAGATAATTGCAGCACTCTGACTTGCGCACCGTCCCAGCGCTGCCGATCTTCCTGCCCAACCTTCCAGTGTCAACCGGTATGTCTCCACTGCAACCTCGTCTCGTGGTTCAATCTCCGAGCCGGACTTGCGACACATTGCCTTTTGGAGCTTCACCAGTGGTCGGAATGCTGCGGCCGAAGGGTGGTGAGAGGGGCGCTCGCAGACATCGCGTCGTTCCCATTAGGCTTCCTTCAGAGATGGTCGGTAGTGGCACTCCCTCTACCGCAAGACATGGACGGCTGGTCGACTTTCCGATCCGGGGAATTCGGCATACTTCCACGGAAAGCAAAGGGACACATTCCTCGTCTAGCTTGAACGTTGTGAGTGCGCTTGGCGCTCACTGAAAGTCTTCTTCAGACGACGGGAAGACGATTTCCATCAACTTCAAACATCTCCGCACGTGGCATGCGTAAAGGTGGCACAGTGCTCTGGATTAACATTTTCACTGTCTTCACGCTTCGATAATTGCATATTACGGTAGAGCTGTCCTAACCGGGGTTTGTCGTGTTTGCTTTCCCAGTACCAGTATTCAGATGCGGCCACCAGGCGCAGGCAACCGTCTTTTTTGGCGGCGGAGGCACTGCGATGGGGATCCGTGATGGTTGACAATCACGAAACTATTGCCTCGCCAGGACCTGCCGACTCCATTCGGAATTGACATGTCAGTTGACTTGGGAGCATTTTCAGCAAGCAAGTAGGAAGCACTTTGCAAGAACCCTTGGGTGACAACGCAAGAGGCGGCTGACCCGAATTTGCTTTTGTATTATCCCGTCGCCATCTCCTTTCGGAAACGATTTCAGCCTCGATCACTGCAAGTCCCCTCAGCAAGATGAGCCGTGGAAGGATCGCCGCTGCTGCCGAGTGGCGTTTGAGCGTTTCGTCGTTGTGCCTGGGAAGGAAGCAGATGTAGGTGGGCATACCGACATGTTGGGTAGGCATGGGGAAGACAAGAGCCCGATGAAGCAAGGGAGAGATCCTATGCCCCGAGATCTCGGTTTCTGGGTTACCAGGAACGCGGCTCGCTAAGGCAAGAGGCGGCGAGGCTCGACCGTTCCCTTGACTCTTGTGAGTTGTCATTTTTCCGCTGCGCAGACCGAATCAAAAATGGACGTCATCTGAGCCAGTGGCCGCCAGCTGTCACATTCCAAAATGCGCGCGATGTCAACTGAAGCGAGGGATTGGTACGGATCGCGGCAGGCTGACTGGGTGAGCCGAAAGCGCCCCCATAGGAAGCCTCGTGACAGGTGGCTTTAGGCAAGCTCTCTGCAGATCAAGGGTGATTATGAGGCAGCGCCTCGCCCGATTCGAAGAAGCACATACAGCTTTACTGCTATTTTTTGGGCCTCCGTTGTCTCTCCGTTTCGAGCCCTTTCCTGGGCATCAGCTCATCAGATGCCAGTTTACAGGAACATACACGGATATTACTGCATGCCATGCTGCTTGTTGGATCGCAAGCCACAGCATGAGATTCGGCATGGCGATGAGGCTGTTCAGCCTCAAGTTTCCTGATACGCAACCAATTGCAATCTTGAGCACACGACTCCCTAGACGGGTAGCAATCAATCCTGTTACGAGTGTGCTACACGCTGCCTTGCCAAACCCGCCCGGGCCGTTCTCTCTACACGAGAGATGGACCACAGGGTTCGGCGCTCATGAGCAAGTGCCTGTCTGGAGTCTGGGCCTCATCCGGCCGGAAAGCTCCGGGCTTCGGAAAAGTACCGTGCAGTCCAAGTCTGGCGAGCGCAGGAAAAAAAGGGCAATAGCGCCGCAGTGGGCATTGATGCGGCATGCTTTACAGGCGATACAGCCAGGCCGCCGAACGCGTTGCCTTATCGGATGCCCCAGCCAGTGTAACCACTACCACAAGCACTGCCAATTGCCAATGTGGACGGAGAGCAACGGCTTGCGAGATATGACAGCTGCGAGGTGAGTCTGCCCCCCTGAGCGATCCTGCTTGGGAGGAGACATGGCTGGCCATCGAAACGGTCTCGGCCAAGCGGTAGGGAAGCAGCCAGGGCAAACAAAGCAAATGTGAGTGATGGCGATGATGGGGAGGTGACAAGCCGGAGGAGGCGTTGGATCATGGAGGGGTAATCCGTCTCAAGTCGGACTCGCGTATCTCGCCAGATGGCAATCCAAGATGTATGATGTCCTCTGTATGGAGATCTCCGGTAGTCTAAAGTTTCTACCTGGTTACTGAACCCTGAGATGTTGCCAATGGTGCACTGTCGGCACGCATCAGGGGGATGCGTGGCATCGCGAGGGCCTTGCTTCTTGCTTGGATGTGGCTGGGTGGGGCGTGAGTTGTTGATGAGCAGGCCACGAGTTCGTCTCGTCCCACAAGTCATATAACGATATATGATATGGGAACAGTACTGGGTTGCTTTTTGTGCTCATGAAATTGGTCCCGACGTTGCAGACGGGCCCTGCCTCTCTTCCCGAAGCTAGCAAGCTTCCTGCATCCATGCATACCATCGTGCTGGAGCCTGCAAGACACCCTTGCCTCGTCCCTTTGGGAATGCCACACCTGCAACGACAGGGTGGCCACAGGACAGCAAACAACCTAACTGGCCTAGAAGGGCATCTTTTAGGATGGGCCGTCGATTTCGTCCTGCGGAGGAAACAGGGCAGTGTTACGGGCTTGCGTATCAAAAGCGACTACCGCGCAACAGGTCGGTGAAGCTGAAGCCCAGGCCAATTCACCACGGCGGCCTCAGCACACCGAAGACAAGAATTCGTGCACTCACAAAGTAGACTTAGAAAAAGACATCTTTTTTTCAACGAAGTTGAACTAGACCAAGCGATTGTTTGAACCTGAACATACTGTGTTGAAAACATCGATTCTTTTCCGAAGATCTTGGTAGAGAGATGATATTCGCCGGAGACCGTTGGTAGGAAAGGTGTGTAACAGTTGGTGGTTCGTGAGCACGCGTCCTTCATGTTGGCTGGCCAGAGGAATCTGGAGCTAATAGAATTGTCACCGAGGGCTGCCCAGAGGATAGGCAAACCGCTCCACCCTCGATCCGCGAGTGCGAAGAGCTGCCTCACATTCAGCCATCTGCTATGCCCTGCGGCGACAAGTAGCATCTTGGGCCTGGACTCATCTGGCCCGTCGAGCAATCTCCTTCGCAATTTTCGGCGGTCTCAAGGGCAGATATTGAGGTGATATGGTTTCCAACGTTCGCCAGCAGCCCAGCATCGATGTTCTAATCTGTCTCGTCCTTTATCTTCCTCCTCTTCGAATAGGGTCTCTTCCAGAAGGTGTCCTCGCCCTCAAATCCAACAGGAGTCTGTGTTCTCCAAGAGCTGGTTGCTTTCTGGTCTACTCGGTCATCCTTGCCACCTTCACCGTGCTGGAGGCCCTCGGTGAACACCAAGTCACCGTCCTTGCCCAATGACTGCCGAGCAGACTCCTCGAGAAGGATCCCAAACGCGAGGAGCGCCGTTTCATCCATGCTTCGCTCGTTGACACGCCCTATATTACCGCGTGGCTCCCCTGCACACCGGCGACCTAGTGCTTCATAGAAATGACTCGCGTAGCCATGTATTGCCTGGACCATGTCGCTATCGGGTAGGATGTCGCGACCGGCGTCGGGCAGGGACTCGTTTGCGAAATATATGTCATTCTCGGCATATCGCTGTGGAGCGCGCTTGCGGGAGAAGAGGATCTCTTCGGGGGCTAGAACAGGGTCGCCGAGATGATGTTGCCCTGAGGCAGTTTTGCGGCTGCCAACGGTGGCATCGTCTTTTGAAAACTTTTGTGACACCCGACCTGGAATTGAGCACCTGTCAGCATACTGTGACGTGCAACGAGCGACTGCAACGGTAAGCTTCAGCACAAGTAATCCATACCTGCGACTGCATCATACACGGTGGCGTGTCTCTGCCTAGCCGCCTCGTGCTCTATGGACAAGGCCACCGAGCTGTTCTCGCCGTAGACATAGGATCCTCGCTCACGATTTCGAGAGGCCATGTTCTCGTGTGTCCTGGCTGATGCAATCCGTCAATACCAGTCTGACTGAGGAGAGGAATTTCAAAGCTCAAGCAGCTGACCTCAACACGTTAGTTGAAGTAAAGTCGGCGCTACCTTCTAGAAGAAGAGTGCGCGCGCTAGCATGGCCGTGAAATGGCCGGTCATTGAATGCTGCAGCGTAACACACACACGCACTCTCATTCTCTCGGATTGCAGCGCATGTCGATGAGGCTGGACGTCCAACTGTGTTGTGCACTCGAACGCCGTCAACTGTGCAGTGGGTATGTGACAAGAGTTTGAGCATGCTCTGCTGAATGCGCCTAGACCCCCCCTTCACAGCCGACGGGGTCAAAAAGGTGGTCTGAGAAGAGACCCAGGCGTGCCAGGCAGGAAAGGGTGCGGGGTTCGCCTGGAGCAGTGCATGTTGCTGACCTCGAATTCCTAGGCTGGCATTCCTAGGCTTGTCTCACTTGACCCAAAAACATCACTCTTCAACGTCCAATCTGCCTGTGCATCAAGCATGATTGACTCCTAGTGCAGATGCATGAATCAACTCTTGTTTGAACGGGCCACGGGCGGCCTTGGTCCCAACGCTTTTGCAAAAATCGAGATCACGCGGCTGTTGCGATCATTCCGACCAGCACCTCAGTTTCGATTCGATGGCGGCGAGAAGGGTGCGGCTGTCGACAGCGGCCAGGGCAGATCCGACCCTGCAAATCCCAACGACGACCACAAGAAAGACATATGGGCCCATCAGGCTGGTGTAAATGCGCTCGCTCTCGAACGCTTTGATGGCAGAATGTTCGTCCAGCTGCTCTGACCAGTCTCTCCTTGTTCCGAGCGATGGACATTTTCCGGACCTTGACTAAGGTTTTTCACAGATTGCTCTCCGGAGGCTCAGATTCGACGATAAGGCTCTGGGATATCGAGCAATGTGGCAACCCAAACAACTTACATGTGTACAAGCCTTCGGCGCAGATCGCGCGTTCCGACGACAAGACAAAGTCCCATCGATTCGGTGTCACGCATTTGTCCTTTTACCCCTTCGACCCAGCCGCGTTCCTATCGAGCTCCTATGACCAGACCTTGAAGTTGTGGGCGACGGACAGTGTTCAGCTGTCAGGCTCGTGGGATCTCGAGTCCAAGCTGTACACGCATGCTGTCTCACCCATTGCCGACCATCTGTTGGTGGCTTGTGGCACGGCCCACCCAGCTGTGCGGCTTGTCGATTTACGCTCTGGCGCAGCTGTGCAGTCACTTGTCGCGCCAGGACAGTTAGGTGCTGGAGGAGGCGCGGTCCTGTCTCTCGCGTGGTCTCCGCGACATGAGCATGTTCTCGCAAGTGGGACGCTAGACGGAGCGGTTCGGATATGGGACGTCCGTCGTGCGAGCGGTCTGATCGGTCTCCTGGACCAAGAAGATAGCCTGGGCATTCTACGAAGACGGGGAGACGTCCATGGGAATCACATTTCGGATCGAGGGGTCCGATCATCAGCAAAGGCGCATTCCGGCCCCGTGAATGGGCTGACGTGGACAGACGATGGTGCGTATATTGTCTCAGCAGGCCACGATAGACGCATACGTGTATGGGACACTGCGACAGGCGCAAACACTCTTGCATCGTTCGGGCCGAGTATCAAAAATGGCCAACTGGCTAGTGCTCCCATGTTTACAACGCTTGTGGGTCTGACGCCGCCCAGGAAGGAGCTGCTTTTCTGGCCAAACGAGACCGAAATATTGGTCCTGGACCTTCATGAGGGTACGACCTTATCCCGTCTCCGAGGAGTGGGGGCCAACATCTCGGGCGTGAGGGCACAGCGTGGGGGCGAGAGGACAGTAAAGAATCGGGTCACAAGCATCGTGTGGAGAGGAGCTGGGGGCGCCGGTGGCTCGAGTGGAATTGTGCCTGGAGCGTCCAATGCACCTGGACAAGTCTTCAGCGGGCATACTGATGGCCAGATTCGAGCCTGGGTGCCACAGGTGCGGGGGCTGGACGCGGAGGATGAAGATGACACTTCTGAAGTGGCTCAGCAAGAGAGAGTTCAGAAACGGAAGGCTCTTGACGATGCCTTCAAGAGTCTCATGGGACAAAAGATCACTTTCACCTGAGAAATCATACGTCAAGGAAGGATTGCGATTTGGAATTGCTGTTGTCACCAACAGTAGGCTATTTTCCGAAAGCAGCAAATATGAGGATCATTGCAGACCATGCAAGAGTTCGGATGAAAGCCCAATTGAGTTCACACCCCTGCCACGACTTCCCTCCACGTTCTCGGTTGATTGGTTGACACCTTCAGATTGGCATTTGAGGTGGATTCAGCAACCCTGGAGTCTTCAAAATCAATATTTTGATAGCACCAAGCATCTCCAGTGGGAGGAAAATCTTTGACGAGCCAGTGTCTGGCGAATACCATTCCACATGCAACGGCCCATATGCCTTTGCCGGTTAACATGCCAAGGCGCGACCCCAAGAAACGCGGACGCCAAATTAGACGACGTCAGGATGCCAAAATGATGGCGATGACTAGATGAGTATACAATCCCATTTAATGGACTCAGTCGTCGACCGTTCTTTCAGGTGTTTTGTTTGTCTTATCGTACCAATCTTGCACCTGCCATTATGTTTGCCCTCGCCTCCTCACTTCTAGCCCTGGCCTCCGCCTCAGTGGCCTGGAAGACCGGAGCAGAGCAATGCGACGCCTACAGCCACCATATCAACTACACGACGATCCCAGGATTCTTCCTGCAAGATGATGCAAGCACCGATGCTTCCACGTTTGACTATGCAAGTCTATGTTATTCTACGCAGTGAGCCTGACTATGCGCTGACAAGGATACAGACGACGGTCAGCTTTGGTCTCATAAATAGAACCTATCCCACAGACTCGTCCTACGGAAGTACAATCCATAATCAGACTCAATGGCAGCGTTTTTCAGCCTACATTGACGCCCTGAACTCCAAATCCAGTGAGGACATTGCATACAAGGTTTTGTTTCTGGCAAGGCACGGTGAGGGGTACCATAACGCAGCTGAGTCCTTCTATGGGACTCCAGCTTGGAACTGCTATTGGGCTGAAGAAGATGGCAATGCCACTGCCACATGGAGAGATGCTCTCTTGACACGGGACGGTATTGCACAGGCTCAGAAGGCGAACACATTCTGGAAGACCCAAATAGCGTCGGCCGGACTCCCCGCGCCCGAGTCTTACTACACCTCACCCCTGCGGCGGTGCCTTTACACCGCCAACATCACCTTCGGCGGACTCGATCTCCCTATAGATAGGTCATTCACACCGACTATAAAAGAGTTCTTTAGGGAGGGTATCAGTATCCACACATGCGACAATCGCTCCAACCGCACGCACATCTCCAGCCTCTTCCCCACGTGGGAGTTTGAGCCAGGCTTCCCCGAACAGGACCCACTCTGGAACGGTATCACAGGCGAGGACTCGTCAAGTCAAGCCGCCCGGACCAAGATTGTGCTGGACCAGGTCTTCAGCGAGGACGACTCGACCTGGGTGTCTGTGACGAGCCATTCCGGCGAGATCTCGACCATCCTATCCGTGCTTGGGCACCGGGCTTTCCGCCTCGCGACAGGCCAGGCGATACCGGTGCTTGTTAAGGCGGAGAGGCAGTATCAAGCGTACCCGTCTGCAACTATTGCTGGCTGGACATCCAGGGCAACCTGTACTTCCCCGCCGGTCACTAGCCTTGCAACGGGCGGGTGCATATGTTCTAGTGCGACGGCGACGGCGAGGGCGAGGGGAGCTGCCCAGAGAGGGTAGCTCGGTCATGGCACGGCATTCGACAGGGTAGTCCATTGAACCGCCATTGTATATTAATTCATTTGTTTCTTGCAAAATTAAAATGATGGGTAGACCTGACCATGCTTCTGCAAGATTTAGTGACCCAGAAACAAGAGTAATCCCGAATCCTCGGTGCGGCCCGGTATTTGGCTGATCAGGCTCAACACTTGTGTGACCCGGGAAAGTCGGACATTGGAATCACAGGTGAACACTGACACTCGGAAATTGCCTGATAAATTCTCACTCCCATAGAAGGCACAGTCTCGATACAGCTTGGGCTCCTCCAAACGTGACCTTGTTAAACCTGACTGCTCTCTGAATTGGCCTCACAAGGGTAGGGGCGCCTTGCGTGTGTGGTTTGGTCTCCCTGCCAAATTCTCGGCGACTGGCAATGTTTTGCAACCCATGCAAGTTGTCAAATCCAAACAGAGGGATGCAAGCCTTTCTCGGCATGCGTGCCGTCAAGACTTTAGATGTCACGCTTCAAAGAGCCTACAGAAATAACCCATGGACAAGCTCACAGGCGTAAAGATGATAGCAAGGCTATCGTGCAATGCAATAACACGAGTGTCAGTGAAAATATCGACCTCCTCGATAGAACGAATCATGGATATGTGCCAAGAGATGCAGGAACCGATACACTGTGTTGGAGCTAGAGCCATCAAGGTCCCCTCCGACCCAAAATACCTTGGGGCGGGAGGGCTTAAACGAAATGTGTGGGCTTGCTTGACATCGCTTCGGCTTGAATCCAGTGCCCCTCTCTCTGAAGAACGCCGACGTGCCTGAATCTTCAAACAGAACCACGACCTCCACCGTGCCGGACAGGGCACCCCCCTCATCCGAGTGGCAAGGATTGGGCATCAACATTGAACAAGCGCCGGAACGCCAGGGAACGCCAGGGACGCCCACGAGGGAGGAAAGGTGGGGAACCCGTGATCGTGAGCTCATGCAGGTCGAGGCAGTGGGAATGCAACGCTGATGTCCCCCGGGGGCGCCGTCTCCCTCCACCCCCTGCTAGCTCTTGCCGTCTCATCTGCTCAGCCTCACATCAGTGTTGGATCTGGGAAGGCAGGGGGGGGGGTCAACTAGGCAGCTGGGTGGCAGGTTGGAAGCCTTTCAGCCTTGTGGAAAGACTGACAATCTCCGGGGGGCGGGCGTTGGATCGCTCCGCCGGTTCCCTGGTGCCCCCCCCCCCCAAAAATGCTCGTTCGTGCCTGGCCTGGCCTGGCCTGGCGAGGACCGACGCCGTCGCCGCGAGGCACACTCAGCATGCCTAGAGCCAGCGCTACCATGGTTCTCGATGTTGTGCCCGTTGCCGCCCATTCGAATGAAGCCTTGGCACCCCATCGCTTGACCTCGACTGACCGAAAGCTAGAGTGTGACGGCGATGCTACTCACGATAACTATGGCACATCCGATGACGGACAATTGATGGTGTCCGGGTCCAAATACCCGAAAAATATGTAGTGGCACCCTTGGGGCCACTGAGCTTCCGGGGATGCGACTCAAATCTGGCTCGCCCGCCACATCTCCGTTTTCTCCCCTTCGCGTTCTAGCCTTTCCTGTCGTGCTCCTCTGTCCGACCAAGCCGACCGAAAAACGGTGGCCAGCGTTGCATTCGCAGGCCTGCTGCCGCACGGCATTGCTGCCCAACGTCGGCAACATCCAGTATCAAATGTCCGATGTGCAAGCAAGACATGAGCCCCTTTCCGGACTGCATACATATGTCTCGTTCATATCGTGCGGGTCAGGGGTGCGCGCGGAAGCGGGCAGTACCAACAAGAGCATTGAGAGACAAACTTTGGGCATCTACACCATGGTCGGTCACATGAGGAATGATGCATGCGTGTCATTGCTCCACTCGTACGATCCGACCCTTGCCATCGGTGTGAAGGTTTGGGCACTGTTTGCCTCTGTGGTGATCCGCAGTGACAAATTCCCAACTGTATCTTCCGCATGATGGTTTGGCCGTGTTTACCGAAAGGCTATTTTTCAGAGGAATGAAGGTGCGGATCCGCAGGTGGCAGATTTTCGCCCGTCGTAGCGAGCTCGCATTCGGCCTCAAGGTGTCGGATCCTCTCAATCCTCAGATCAAGGGTCCATGTACCATATGCCAATCAGGCCTATGTCGTGGAAAATCTTTGTGCCCAAACTCTGTTTTGGAAAGCAGTAGTTTGCGAGGCATGTGGCCAAGGTGACGCCGAGGTTGTTCAGACATGCGTGAAGCAGACACACATGTAGGATCATATTGCTTTGAATTCTCTGCAGAAAGAAACAAAATCACCAAACGCTCATGGTGTAGTAACAAATACCGACATGGCCAATGGTGGCTCTGATTGGGGAGCTCTAGACCTGTGCGGCCACTGCCCCCCCGCCCTTCAGCCTGCTGACTGCATTGCCGAGTCGAGTGTGCATGAACTCAGGCAAAGTTCTGCTTGGTATTTGATCTAGAATTGCCGTCTTTAGAGGAGGGGAAGGAAAGTCACAGTACACATTCACATTGTCGAATGGCATGGTGGACGATAGAGAGCTCTCCTGCCTATCTGTAACATTCCCGTTTTGCCAGAACTTTAGCGGTCAACGCTGTGAATTACAGTGCTGAGATTAAGGATGATATGCTCCGTATTAACAAACTCGGACGTTTGAGACTGGAGAAAGAGAGCATACATGTTGGCTCTCTTTAAGACTTCATCCTGTCAAAGGAAGGCATCCTGAATTGGATCGATTGAGATCTGACTAGCGGTAGATCTGGGGAACAGGACCCCTGATGGACCCCTCCTGGACCCCTGCTCGACAGCTGCAGCTAGGTGTAGTGTAGCTTGCATGGAGGCTGTCAGGCTGTGTAACGGAGGACTGCCAGGTGGGCAAGGCCTCCAGAAGCAAAAGCTAGGTGTTCTTGCTAATGATCCAATAGCACATCTTCGGTGCATTATCAGCTTGCCTTCAACACGCTACTCATAACGTTTGCTTTGAGACACGAGATGTCTTGAAAAGCTACTTAAATCAGGTATCAGTCAAAAAGTTTCACAAGGTAGATCCCGCTCTCGCAGTGAGTGATGAATGGCTGATTCCTACAGGACATGTGGCAATGTTGTGCTCTGAGGCTTCTAGAAAGACAAATTCCAGCGAATTTCGCAGCACCGCTGAATGAACGCCTGCGTCAAGCAATTGATATCGACTTGCAGACTACCTCACGAGGCCTCCACCAAGAAGAATGGTTGGACAGCACGAACTGGCTTCTTGAGGTTGATACCGCTGGCCATGTGGCCAGTACTTGCTTCCATTCGTTACGAGCACGATCATGGCTCCCTTATGTCTCAAGTGGAAGCATATCGAGAAGCCTCCTCGCAGCATACCTGCCTTCTGGCCGGGCGCGCCGACAAATATCGATTATGCTCTGGTAAAACGC
This sequence comes from Diaporthe citriasiana, assembly GCA_014872975.1. Lineage (NCBI taxonomy): Eukaryota > Fungi > Ascomycota > Sordariomycetes > Diaporthales > Diaporthaceae > Diaporthe > Diaporthe citriasiana. The sequence continues at coordinate 99,980 of JADAZS010000137.1, read as the reverse complement.
TGGTATCTGGGCATCGCAGCGGGACAGAGCCATCGGATCAGCGTGGGGCTCTTCACATCGGGATAGTCTCTCACGGGGCTCTCATCGCTCCGGATGGCATCGAAATGCACATCTAGGTGCTTTGTAGCACATTTACGGTATCGCCATGGCATAACCTGGCTCATGTCGTGCCAGGAGCCATAGCTCGAGTCGTACTTGGAAAAGGCCTGTTCTCGCAATCATTTGGTTTCGCCTGGGCCCAAGATTTTTCGAGACTTTGCATCGCTGGCTGGGTCGTACTTCCTGGCTGCCAACCTCTGAACTCCAAGCACACGCCGTTGTCGTCACCAGGATGTCCATAGCGGCACAGTCACAACGGTATGCCCGCAAATGCTGCGAGCGGTACGAGTTCTCACGATCTTGATTTGATTTACCCATTGAAATTTAGGTGCCATTTTGGCTCCTACAAAGAAGATCGTTTAAATCATTGCAAACCAGTCGCTTGTGAACTACTTGCACTTCCCGCCTAAGGCAGGAGTCTCAAGTCAACCTGTCTCCGTTGTCATCCACAGGCAAGTTATATTCGCATTTACAAGCGACTTCCAACTGCTACAGGCAACATATGGGGCCTCAGATTGCAATCTCCTGGTCAATCATCTATTCTCAGCTCTGGGATTAAGAATGAGCCATCCGGCTGAAACATTAGTTGACAACCACGGATCGCAGTCAAAGAATTTACTGACATCGGACTTGGAGGCTGTCGGGAGAATCTGTATCATGTCAATCTGCAATCAAGACAGAAAGCAAAATGAGTCCAGCGACCAAATTGTCAAGGATACCAAAGCTTCACAGGGTGATACTGTCGGAGGCGATGAATCGATGGAGTGGCTCTTCTAGGCAATCAGCCATGTGGACGAATTTTTCGCTAGACTTCCTGCCACCCTACTCTCTGTTATTTATCGTCCATTGACTGTCAGCTATATCCCACTCAATATGACTAGGCCTTGGGGAGCATACAAGAAACAAGATAGCGAGTCTCGAAATAGTGCACCGAAGGCCTGGTACCAAAGGCTTCTAAGCACTCCTGTATATCACACCATGCTCCAGGGATCTTGGTTGAGTAGTGAGCCTCTGTGTTGGCCAACCTCCATCGGAATTGGTACCTAGGTAGGTGTGGGACACGAGCAGGAATTTCTCTGGCTCGATCAAGCCGGGGCTGACCAGCGCGACACCGAGCTACGGCGGCAAGGCCTCATCTTTCAGAACATAAGGCACGCTTTCGTCTGGTTTACGAAGCTCAATACACGTCCCCTGACCGCAATTTACAATAGACTCCCCGCAGCGGCGTGGGAGGCACAAAAAGTGCATATCGAGCACACGAGCACACTATCACGTACAGGACTTCATGGATCTCAACGACTACGTCTCTTGTCCTTGGTCTGGTGACGGACCCGTAGCTTCGGGGTTTATGGGCTCTACACCAGGCCTTCTTCTCGACGGGTGCTTTCCTGGCCCCAAGAGAAGCTCAATTCATCGAAGTTCCTGCGATCAGGGTCGGCAAGCCGCGACCCTTCGCACATTGACCGACGCATGCTGTACCATTCTGGGTTGCTGTCAAGTGTACCTTCACCCAAACACATCTTTGCCCACGCATGTCTTCGAAGTAGTGAGGAAATGTGCGCAGATTCTGAAGATTCCGGGGCTTGCCACCCTGGCATTTCCACATCCCATTTAGGTAACTTTTACCTACTCTGCGGCGCGCTACCGCATTACAACGGCGTGAGACTTGGATTATTTGGAAGCAATCACACAGATATTTGGCGTTGATCTGGATTTATAAGGCGAAGACCACGCTGCCAATACCATGTGTGCAGGGAAAATGGAGCTTCGTATCTGCGCTCTGATGTTTGAGCATGAACCTATGAGAAGCCAGCTGCACTGTTTTACCAGCCCTGTGGCTGGTAGGTCTGGCTGACGCTTCAACGGGTCCTGGAAATTTCAGTGGAAACATTCTGTACGTTCTACTTAGAGTTTACTGTCAAAGTTGCCGAAGGTTGGTATTGGGGAGGTGTTGGTGAAATGGCCTGTAGGGCAGTTGGTCTCAACGAGTTGTTTCATTTCGATACAAGCTCTCACTTCAGTAATCTGATACGCAAGATGATTGTGTTGCACCTGGGCAGAATCACCTACAATACTGCAGACGAGTTTGATCTGGGCCCGGATAAAAGGCTCCTGGAGGCCTACCTGCTGTCGGTTCCACCGAGAGGGTATGGTGCACATTGCTGGCGTCGAGTAGGCTGCTGTTCACGGAATGTTCTCGAAGATGCTAAGCACGAAGAAAAAGGACTATGTAAGCCATTACCTAGGATATTTGGTTAGTAAACAAGGGGCATTAAGTGTTGCCATATTGACTTCATGTTACAAGGAATTACATAAGTGGTTTCGCTTTTAATCCGTATACACACTCTTCTGAGCAGTAGGCGGTCCCTTCACACAGTAGTAAACACTCAGAGATCCAGTGTTAAATGAGGAATTACATAATATTGCCATTTTCTCGAGCCTGCCAGGAAGCTCCGGCCGAAGATGCCATACAATTCCGGCCGAGCCATGAGCATGCGTCATTCAGTGGTGGCTGAAGAATTGTACATCAATTGATGCTCGCCCAGATAGACCTTGCTGCCAATTCATCATGACCTCAGAATGTCCGCTTTTTTGGCTCAAATCATTCAGACAGAGATGGTTTAAACTTGGAGAAAAACTCTGAAGTCTGAGAGGCTAACTATACATATGGATTCTAAAGACAGCACTGGCAGAGTACAGGCTCGGAATTTCGAGTTTAGCATTTCGAGATGTAATATCTTCTACGCATTTGAGTTTGTAAAGGAGCCGGACAAAATGTCTAAGCCCTGATACCCAGAGAGAATGCATCATGTGCGCACCCAGGACTATGCGTTGCACGAACATAGATGAAGCAAACGATGTCTGGACAAGCACGGCTTTTGATCAAAGATAGCCAGATAAAGTACATCATCATGCATCTGTAATGATTCTGGTCCTTGCCTCAAAGGTTATTGTGTAAAAACTCAACTACTTCAAGGCTGTTCCATTGTACATGTTGCAAGCGAAGCGGACAGAGCTGGTGCACAGCAACATCACAACTAATTGCTGCATTGATTGATGGGACATAGCTCGTGACCAATGATGGGCTAAATTTCCTTTCCAACTTGTATGTACTTAAAACTATCTCAAGCTGTAATTAGAGCCTGGCAGGAGTAAGGGAACACCGAATGCATCAACCCGGAGAGATATCATATTTATGTATCGCCTTCTAGAAGGGTTTGTTGTGGGAGATGAGGGGCGACACATAGAAATTGAGCAAAATATCCCGTGGGAGCGGGTTCTCTCGAGAAGACCATTGTGACGCAGATGAATTGGGAGTAGAGAGTCGTTTGGCCAACCTGGTTTGGCGCTTTACTGACAAGCTTTGGGTGGTTGGTCTGTGACTGCAGCTGCAGCCCCAGAGCCCCCCGCATGAGTGAACCCTACACAGTACCTAGCTTGAGCCGTTCTTTTGCCTGCCGGGTTCGTGTTGCCTGGCCAGCTTCTTCGGCTCCGGCAGTCCAAATACTACTCTTTCGGACATCAAACGTCACCTCGATCAATAGTCTTCTGTCAGCCCAGCACTCATCATTGTGCTCGATACCCACTGAATCCACACAATCACCAGCCGTGGCCGTTGATAGAAATGGCATTGGGCAGCCCTCACTGACCGACCGTCTAGGTATCCTAAGCTCGACCCAACCTGCCGAGTGCGACCCTTTAGCCCGCCCGGCGCTTCCCCAGAAGGCTTCATCTGGAAAGGCCACCACGATGGCTACTCCACAGTCCATGAAGCCCGCACCGTCGCAGCAGGGTAAAACTCCTCAGCAATCGCACCATGGCGCGACTGGCACTCCAGGCGCATCGGCCTCGACCCCGTACTCAAACCTACATGCCTTCTCCCCTCATGGTCCGAGGTCGTCTCCGCAGCAGGTTAAGAAGTCGCCTGCGACTACCGGAAACCTGATGGCTAGTAACAGCCAGCCTGGTGCCGCGCCTATGAACTTCGACAGCCCATCTGCTGCAGCCTTCATGGCTAGTTTCGATGCGTCTTTGGTGGACAACATGGGCATCACATCGATGGGCATGCCGCGACCCAGTGGAGACGAAGAGAGGCAGAACAGGCTGGACGATGTGATACAGATTCTGAGGGTATGGCTCCGCACACAACACTCTGAAATGGATTGAGCAAACATTAATGGTCTTGCAGCAAAAGAAGGGCATTGTCAGCAATGAGGGCTTGGAACGACTGACTAAGAGAGTCGGCCTGGAGACTCTATGGGAAGACGTCAGTCCATCAGTCAAGACTTTCATCATTGCGGGTGCTACATTCGCCCTGGAAATTGGCATGAAAGACCATGTTGTGCAAACGGTCACACTGGACTTCACAATGTCGTCGAAAGAAACTGTGACGAAGCATGCAAGCAAGGCTGAAGCAATCCTCCTCGACGACCTGAAACTGGCACCTGGACAACACCCATGGACCAAATCTCTTGACAAGTTTGCTGCCAACTTGGAACGTCTCGCGGCCTTGGACAAGCTGAGCGTTTTGACCGTCAACGATAAGGACTCGAAGCCTCATCTTGTGACCCACGATGCCGTAGCTGGACTCTATGAGAGCCTCGAAAAATTGCACGAATGGGACGTGAAGCGGCTTCATGAGGACGCAGCGCTTAGCGCGAAGGGTGACGAACATATCAGAGTCATCGCGATGTGTGAACGGAACGGCCGACCTGTCATGCACGAGAGAGGACATGTGGGAATGTGTCTGGACTATTGGCGCGAGCGCAGGCTTTACACCCCACGTAGCGACCAAGTCAAAGAGAAGTACAAGAGCGCCAAGACCTGGGGGATTCTGATCGGTTGTGCACCAAGGGACCCCCTCTATCCTGCACCTGTCAGAGTGTCCAGTGAGTGGCTGGGCGATGGCATCCAATTGCCAGCCACAGATGGACTGCAAGAGCCCATGCTGGATTGGCAACAACCACCAGACTGCATATTGCCTGGAGACGCCAGCTCGCAACCTCACGACGGATTGATGGCGCTGGCTGGGCCGAAGCTGCCCGATATCATGTTCTTGGCCGCATTCGACCCGCCTGTCATTCTCCCCTTCAGCGTTTGGATAGAGATGCGACATGTAACGGGAGCACCCGTTGGTGACCCGCCACCATATATGCCGACATTTGATAGTCTTATCTTCCCTCCCGGCCCTGATTACAACGCAGCCGAGCCGCGGGTGGTCGAAGCGACGAAAACTGTCAAGGCTTTCAACAAGGACAAAAAACCGGCCCCAAAGATATACGAGAACCGGCTATTCATTCACAAGCCCGTCTACGGGCAAGCTCTGACTGAGTTACCGTTCTCGCATCCGTCACAGCTGGTTGCAATGCTTCCCACCATGCGACAGTATGCTTTCCTTCAGATTCTGCTCAACAGGGCATTCGGCAACGGAGAGGTGCGACCAAACGCGTCTACGAAGACTAAGGCAGATGAACCGGCCAAGGTGGTCACCGCGAAGGCAGACGAGTTCGATTCCTGGATGAGCGAGGGCAACAAGGACGCAAAGGCACAGCAGAGCGAGCAGGTCACCACCGATAATGCGTCCTCAGACCATGGAAGTGTCAAGATTGACATCACGCTGAACGCACATCCTCAACCAAATCCGAAGCTACAAATCATGTTCCCTTATCGGGGCCGGCCCGCCCAGATCACGGTTGACATCGAGCGCAATGGTGTAGTCCAGGTTGAGTCGTGCAACATAGTCGACGACGAGGGCCGGGCGGTCGACGAGACGGGCAGCCCGGTCGAGGGCGCGGCGCCGAGACCGGAATGGAGTAAGGAGCGCTTAGGCCGACTGCTCATGTTCTTTGAAGACATTGGGCTCTGGTGCGAATGGATACGGGTTAACGTTGCGCCCTAGCCATGGGTTGGGGACGCGTCTGCTTTTACAACAACAGTGAAAGCCAAGTATCTGAAAGCTCTCGTCTCATTCGGCCGATGTGGAGGCACTGCTTCACCGCAGTCCGGCTATAGCTCTGTGGTGCATATTGAGATGGAACGCGAGCAAGCAGATGCGGGGCCCGGGGAAATAGAGCCCTCATCAACATGGGGGCGTAGACCTGGGACCTGACAGCTTAAGGTGAATGACCACGGCTGAGGACTTTCAGGCAAGCCACTGGGAAATGAAGGGGCCAGTTTCAAGAGCACTTGACGAAATGATACCCCCTTTTTATTCTACGTGAAGCCACGCAGTGAAAAACAAAGTGCGCCGTGACTTAGTAGGCGAGAGCACGTTCACCCTATAATGGAACGTAATCTTAAACGTGTAGATGAACGAGGTGGTCAGTGCAGCCAGTACTCGTGTCCGAGACGTGCATATTTCGCCCGAACTCGTGCGTCGCCCTCGGAGCCGTTGTAGCTGAATTGGTAGGAAAAGGGGGTCGGGCCGCTGGAACCCCTGGCTGGTAAAGAAAGAAGATTGGGGGGCGGCGCGTGCCTCTGGGATTCTTGCTTCATCGATTTGCACGGGCGGGACCCACTGCGGCAGGAGAGGACCCTTCGTCTGGGGGAGGGGTAAACGGGAAGGTCGCTGAGGTGCTGACCGAGAAAGGGATTGTTGACAGACAGGAAGCAGGAACAAAGCGTGGCATGAATGTGGCGAAATTGCAATTGATGCCAATGCATGCAACGCATATGCGCGAATTTGGGTCAATGGACGGATGGACGGAAGAACGGACAGAAGGCGATGATGTATTGTTTGTTTTGATCGGCGTCGTGTAGAATCCATATTTGTCTGGCTAACGACAAGCGACAAAAGGGGGCCAGGTACCGAGTACTGTCTCCGCAGCTCTGGGTTCCGAGAAGGCATTCGGACTAGCTGGGCTGACGATGTATTGAACCTAATTTTGGGGTCAAGCAATTATTCTCGTCACCCTCCTGTGGCCTTTCCCGGCCGTCGTTGTCATGCATGCGCGTATAGATGCTGCGCCGGCGCGTCTGGAAGTCAGGGACAGCCAGGGATAGACCGTCAGCAACGTGACCTCGTGTCGGTCATTAGCATAGAGTTTCATGAAATTTTAGGAAGAAGCCAGAAATGGATATCGGCCGATGGTCAAGTCATGCTCGATGACCGAGGGTCAAGATGATGTCGCATTGTAAATAAAGGGTCCTCAGGGTACACGTCACAGTCAGAAGACCCTGAGGTCCCCTACTCGGCCACGTCAAGATGGCTTCTGCGACTCGTCTCCTGAGGAACCGTTGACGATCGGTTTAAGCTTCACGGCTTTGCGTCATTGCTTACAGGTGCCGCAGAGAGCAAAGCTAAGTGGCAAGTGAGGCAGCGTTTTCTGGCGGCTTCTGGAGCGTCTTGTGTATCTGAACAGCATTCTGAGCAGGGTTTTGCAGGCGGGCGGGTGGTTGTTGCAGAGAGGCGTCGTGCTGGCGCTCTTTCTCATCCACCCAATCCAACCTTGCTTGCCACTTTCAGGGCGCGTGATTGATTGGGCAGGGAGGCGTGCCTGATGGCTCCACAGGCGGCTCCGACCCAGGCCCATGGCCCCATATTTCAAGAACGTCTTGCTCCTTGTCGGCCTGGACGGAACAGACCCTCAGACCCTGAGAGGGCCCTCAAAGGAGGGACCCAGAGGCAAAAGGGACCTCGGAGGGCTGCAGAAGGGTCCTGAGGATGCGGAAATACCGCCATCCCAGAAAAGGAGGGGGTTGGTGTTGTTTTTGTTATTGTTGTTGCTGGATGGTCTCACCCTATTACACCACCAGGCCGGGCCCCCCCGTGGTTCGAAACAATAGGGGAGACCTGGCTGTTTTTAGAAACTGCTTGGCCGAGGACAGTCTACACTATGTTTATCCATCTGCAGACAAGAGAACTCTGTGCATGGGGAAGGAGAGCGAAGGGAAAGTGCAGTGTTTGTTTGTTGGGTGGCTTCAGACCGTGATGAGGGGGAGGGGTGGAATAGTACACTACAAAGACTACTACTACTATACGCATGATGCCAAACTGCTGACTGCTAGAGATTTTCATCAGGTAGTAGGAGCAGGGTACTGTACACAGTACTAGTCATCTGGTGATGAAAGACTCTTCTAATAACAGTAAACATGCTGCCGGGATGTCAAGGGTTGATGGGGAAATCGAATCTGGAGGGATATGCCCATCTCATGCAAGCCAAGAATACATGCCAAAGGGGGAGGTGACAGGGGTTGTATGCCCACCGCCTTGCAACTGCCCCCACAAAAACGCGTCTTTCGACCGCGAATGTTGCTTCCAAATCAGGAAAGGGGTAAACAAGAACGCGACTTCCTCTTGCTGCACGTCGCATGAGGCAGAGCCACACAGCCTGAACAACCAGAGGCCAGGCACACTTGCAAGGAAGCTGCCACTTTTTAGCCTGCTCTGCCACCACTCCCACCTGTTCCTGCACCTCCTGCTGCACCACACTTGGATCCGTCCATCCATCCATCCATACCCCATCATCCTGTCACTCCCCTACCTGCACACCACACCTCCGACCCATCTCATCTCGATCGTGGTCACAGACGCTCCTCCTGCGGCACAGACACTTGTGACGTGCTGTTCCCATCTCCTACCGCCAAGGCCTTACTTACACAGACGCGAAACAGGCGACAAGAAACGTCTTGTCGTGACTCGCCACTGCTTCAACAGACACCAGCAGTCCTCCATTCTTACACCATACAGGAGCATCCTGTGAAGTCGCATCTGGGCGCTTCCACCACCACCCACATTTGGACCCTGAGCCAGGCTGTGGTTCTGATCGCAAGCAGCCAGGCTAAAACGGAATTCCAATTTTTTTTTGGCCCTGACTACCGCCGCCACTATCTGTGTCGAATCGCGCCAAACCTGCCTCCTTGTCCTCTTACGGCGCGCAAGGTCCTTTACTTTGTCAGCAGTCATCGAAATATCGCCACCCTGGGTCAGAAGTTGTTGAACATCTTCGAAATGGTCCGAGTTCGACCGGATTCCTCGTCTTGACCCTCCCTTCACCGTATTGGCCGATTTGCTGCCTCCTTGTCCTGTTCATTCTGTTGCCTGAGCTTTTGGTTTCTGCCTATCCCATCACCGCCGCCTGGAGATCAACCACCACAGACCGGAAGCGTGTGCTCTTTACTGTGCATCACTAATAATCCCTACTGCGACGAAGCCTAGAACCCATCTTCGACATTCACCTCGAAAGCCATGTCGTATTCCAACGGCGGCGGCGGCACTCTTACCCTCCCTTCGCCAAACAGTGTCCATCACGTTGATGTCACTGCTGCGGTGCGCTCGTTGAGACGCTCCATCTCCCGCTCACCTTCAAAATTCAATCTTGTGAGGGCAGCATCTCAGAGCTCCGACGGCTCCCTCTCGTCTCCGAATTCACCGTCGCCCTGTCGCGTGATTCAACGACCTATGCCACCGGCGTCTGCTCCTCATCTGTCGCATCAATACTCGCAGTCTAACCTTGCAACACCTTTTCGAGCTGGTGTCAAGCTCTCCCTGCGCTCTGGCAAACCGAAGGCCGCATCTGCCAAACCCATCTCTCGAGCTCATCGCGTTTCCCCGAAGAGCCCGATCAAGCGAGCCTTGAGCAACACGACAGATTCTGGGAACTCAATCCTCTCATCTTCACCGCCCCCCGCGGATCCGTTGGAGGGGCAGGAGAACGACCTCTTTGGCAACTTCCCAATGACACTGAGCCCCACCTCGCGCAAGAGCTCTGAGAAACACCACTCGCGCCACTCTATGCATCTCGACGTGTCTGGCGCCTCCAAGAATACCTTCCCGCGTCTGTTCGATTTCAAGACAGATACGATACCTTCGCATTCAATCAGTCCATTGAAGCGCAGCGATGCGGTTATGAATCCCGATCAGGCACAGGTTGACAATCCGGTTGCGAAGCGTCGCAGTCTGCACGGAATTTCAAACTTCCCCACAGAGGTTTCCGACATATTCGACGCTTCCTCGCCGGCGCCTCAGTGTTTCGAGATCCACGAAGATCGAAACAAGGAATACGAGTTGGGTAACGAAATCTCGATATTCCGCGACAATTTGGCCTCGCCGACGCCAGCCGCGATGCCTCGCCGCTCCGACTCGTTGCGCAAGTCAACGCTTCAGCAACGGCAAGATGATAGATCGTCCTGGGGGCGACGTCAGGGCGAAAAGCACCTGGCTCAAATTGGCGCCGAAGCGTCAACTCCAAATACCCGGAACAGACCGCGCGTGTCCTTGGATCAATTCGTACAACCAGCCCTGTCCCGCGACAGCCCATTCTCCGCGCAGCCACCCTTGCCAAACCCGTCATTGCACATGCTGGACCGACACAATGCTCCACCGCAGCCGCATCCGTTGTCTCGATCACTTACAACATCATCTTCCAACTCGAGTATTGCAGACGACTCTCCCACTCATGTCCCTGTTCAGTTCGACAAGCCGAGAGCCCATCCGTTCGCGAAGTCCCTCCCCCTCGGGGCGCGGCCCGCACACGACGGTGGTAACAGGAATACAGCGACGCCAGCCTACAAGTCGGCTAGGCCGCTCCAGGATGCTTTCAAGTCGACGGGCTTGATCTCGAAGGTGAACCGCAATCCAGAAAAGGAGCCTTCGTTTGGTGGATTGAAAGCAGTCATGCCCGACACTCCATGCAAAAAGCCGATTTACCCCTCAAATACATACCCACCTTCGTCTGGCGGCGGCAAGGGACGCCATCGTCACTCTTTCGGGTCGCCCTCCAGTCCTTTCGCTCCGGGCCGCAAAGATAACAACTTCGTTCTCGGCGAACCTGAGAAGGTGGCCAGCTTGTTCAGGCCTCTCCAATCTGGCCATAGTCGCAAGGGCAGCATCTTCAACTTCGACTCGGACATCGATCCCCAGAGCTTTGCTGATATTGAGTTTCCTCCCACGCCAACAAAGTCGGTCCTGTTTAGGAGCCTGGGAAATTCAAGATCGGTCGGTGCAGTAGGCGAGACCCCCTTTGCGAGGACAATGCCAGCTCCAGTCTCTGCCGTTGGTTTCCGTGATCGTCGCCCAACGCCCGACCCAATGTGTAAGTTGGCACCTTTGAAGAAGAGCGCAACAGCCCTGGGCAATGCGGATCCAGCGTCCTTCAGGGCAGTCAATACCACTGCTGCGCCTGAAGGCGATCTGTCTTCGCCTTTTTCAGAATCCTGCCTCTCCTTCGGGGATTCTCGAGTCCGGCGAGGCGCCCATCCAACCCTCAAGCCGCTCAAGTTTCGTTCCACTACCCCGACTCTCTCAAGTCAAAAGAAAGTTGAGTTTGCTGAAACAACCTACGTGATTACAGCAAGCCCATTGGGACCTCTGGACAGCCTCAGAGCCAGTTCCCCCAAGACCCCGTGCAGCAACAGCAACCTCATGCCTCCCGACCCGAGCTCTCTCTCCATATCTAACCATGAAGCACCGGGTAATACGACATTTGGATCATTCCCACCAGCGACTCCGACCTCAAGACAAGCCGATCACTTCGGCTTTGTTGACCGTCGCATGAGCATTACACCCATAAACGGCCAAGGCCCAAGCGATGTTGATATGGTTCTTAACTCTCTTTTTGACCACGTTGAACTCGTTGGAAAGGGTGAATTTTCTCAGGTCTTCAAGGCCACAGAGACAAGTGAACAGAAGACCTTGTCTGTCGTGAGCGGCACACCTGGTACACCCCCAACGCCGTCGCAGGCACGCGTGTTCGCTGTGAAGAAGGCCCGCCTTCCTTTCTTCGGTGCAAAGGACCGCGAGTCTAAGCTCAGGGAGGTCAACATCTTGAAGGCCCTTCGAGGCTATCCCCATGTGCTGCAGTACGTCGACAGCTGGGAGAAGCAATTCCATCTCTACATCCAAACAGAATATTGCGAGGAAGGTAGTCTTTCTGAGTTCCTAGGCAACGTCGGCTCTGCAGGCCGCCTGGATGACTTCAGAATCTGGAAGATCTTGGTCGAGGCCAGCATGGTAAGTAGTTTGAAGTGTCCGAGCCCAGGGTGTCCTAGCCACTGACATATACGTACAGGGTCTGCAGAGCATTCACGAAGCTGGTTTCATACACCTTGACTTCAAGCCGGCAAATGTTTTGATCAACTACGAAGGTAGCCTCAAAATTGGGGACTTCGGCTTGGCGACGACTTGGCCAGCAGCTCGCGGCATCGAAGGTGAAGGGGATCGACGCTACATTGCCCCGGAGATTCTCCAGGGCAAATACGACAAGCCTGCCGACGTTTTCGCGCTTGGCTTGATCATGTTTGAGATCGCCAGTAACGTTTGGCTTCCTGATAATGGGCCTCACTGGCTCGCATTGCGAGAAGGCAACTTCGCTGCTGTCCCAACGGGTCCTCTGACTGGGAGCGAAGCCGATGCTCTTGTCCGAGATGCGACAGGAATGCCCATCGTTGGGGACCTTGACACCACGACTGGAGTTTCTCCACTCCCTCCAGATGAACACACTACCGGGGAGGCACGCTCGCAAAACTTTCCTTTCGACTTCACAACCTCATCTACCCATGACGCCAGCAATCTGTTTGGCACCCCAAGGCGTGTCGAGCTTGAGCACCCTCCCCATTTCATGGTGGACCCGGGACATGTTGACTCGCTCGACAACATCGTGCAGTGGATGCTGGCTCCAGAACCCTCCCAACGACCTACTATCCAACAGGTTCTGGACGTGGAGTCCGTCAGATGGGTTACCACTCACCGCCGTGCTGGTGCTACCGTCTTTGAGGGCAACTGGGGTCCTCAAGAGGATGACGAGTATGACAACCAGAGTGATACGGTGATGACGGATGCCTAAAAGTACATCGCCATTTGGGCGATACTCGCTACCAACGCCACCTATTGTGGAAACATTTTGATCGACCTATCTGGATAGGGCCTCTCGCTGGGGCATAAACGATCTGGACATGGACGGTTGAGCCTTTGTCCTTTGAATTCTATAGGCGTTCTGGCTGGATATTCACCATGCTGGGGCTGGGAATCGTTTTTCCATGGCGCAGCTCGAAGGAATATTAGGAACGCGGGAGCACAGCACGCCTTCCCACATCTCCGGCATCATCGACCGATTTTCTTATTTTACGACCTATGAGATGACGATACCATGTCACGACATTCCTTTCAACCAACTCAATGACCGAAACGTGCTTTCCCTTTGTTCTAAGCATTTGTCAAGCTCGGTCGCTATCCGAATACAGTACTCGATATCCTCATCATATTGCACAACTCACACAGTCTAGTGTGTGTCGGTCTGCGTTGATCAGAATGTTTGCGCCACAGCATTTCACATGTCTCGCGCGCTTTCGAAGGGTCTTCGGGATTTGGAATGTTATTGATTATTGTGCGGCGCCCAGGTGTCATCATCTGGTAAGATGATACAGCATATACGGTTTGAGGTTAAAGGAGCATCACTATGGCAGCGGGACATATGGCAATACGGTCAAGCCCTTGTGGGAATAGAAAATTTTCCTGGGGCTCTCTTGCTATTAAAGGTCATTGATGCGTGTGGAGACATGCCATGTACATATTTATTATCAGCAGGCTCGAAGAGACAGCCGCTGTAGTCTATAATTGAGATCTAGACAGGTCCTTGAAGGGGTTGGCAGAGACGTGAAAGCTTTTCCCGGTGAAGGCACATATACAACAGGACACATTGCAGGCCACTTGGTGATTGCAGGGCCGTCGTGTGTAAACCGCACATGTATCATTCCCATCCACCCATTTAGAAAATTTCCACTGTGCCTAGAGACATCCGGTACTGGGAAATACCATGATTATGCCGGATATATGTCACCGTTGTCGAATAGACGAATCCTGTGCACTAGCCGAACGAACCAGCGCAATTTGGTAACGACGAGAGAAAATATTCAATCGTCCACTGATGGGCGAGGCCAAGCACTCTCTGCCGGCATGCAGCATCTGTGGTCCTCACTTTGGCGCCGCAATCTGAGCCCCCGTGGCTACTGTATTTGTGGGCCACAAACATCAGCTCATGGTCACCGATGTCGATTGGTGCTCGCCGTCTTGGTGTCTTCCTTTCAGGCGACGGTGACTCGCTAGCGACGCTTTTCCTCGCATGGTGGAGAGCCCGCGAATAATGGACTGCCTGTGTGGGATGCACCAACGGTATTGAAGCCAGCAACTGTCTGGGCGAGTGCCGACTTGGCCCAGAAGGTCTGTTCCGGCCACGAGCGACTGATCATGAACGCCGGGTACAAAGCGAGGAAGCCAGGGGAGTTTACTCCGCCGCTTCCCAGCAACGCGGCTCGGCAGAACCGGCCAAGAAACCCGGGAATGAGTGGGAAGGCCGCTTATAAATTGAGAGGCGCACTTGCATAGTACATGTATCACGAACAGCAGACCTCCAGCCTCTTCACCCGGCTTTCTGGCTTTCTGCTGGCAATAAGGTGATCTCGGCAGGTTCTGTTAGTTCGAGAAGACATGTGATGATGTCCTTGACCAGATCAAGGCACTTTTGCACCAGGGTTTTGATGTACGTCCAAGAAGCTTTGCTAAGCCTTGGATACCACCGGCGTCTTTTGACAGGAACAAAAGCAGTTTTGGTAGCTGATCTTACGCACCATGTGCCGCAGTCCTTGCCGTTGGGCCCATGCCCGAGCAGCAGGATTCATCTGCCTGTTAAGTCCCAGCACCACGTGAGCTGAGCCGCTGATCCATTCGACTCCTGTGTTCCGAAAGTCACCGGTTCCCCGTTAAAAAATCAAACGGCTCGGAAACTTGGAAAAGGCCGCAAGTTTTGCTTTCTCGCAGGTGCGGTCAAACCCAGCCATGGAAAGAGGGAACCAGGCGCGGCAGGGAGATGGCCAGCTTCCACCGTGCTGCAGGTGAACAGCACATCACGGGGACACAAGGCAATCAGGCTGCCTGCGTCGCCAGACCGAAGCACCAACAGGCGGTAGAACGCGAGCATAGAGACCGGGAAGGGGGGCGTCAATGTCCACTCGGACCCAGAGATTTTATGGGAGTCTTTTCCTTTTGGGGGCCCCTCGTGTAACAGACACACCGAGATGCGGTGAGGATTCCATGAATAGTGGAATGGCTTGCGAGAGGTGCGCGTGTGGATTCTTTCTTCCTGAGCGCATGGCAGAGCTCAGCCGTCAGGTCTGACGAGAGGTGAGGTTGTTTGGCGATGAACTACAAAACGTGAATTGAGCGACATCGATCCATGCAGTATTGAGCTTTGCTTCGACGGCGTAGAACACACTCTCAGGGTACTTTGGCGGGTGATATGCCATTTGGCAGACGACTAGCCCTATTCTTTTGCGTGACGAGGCCGGCACTTGTCGGCTATGGTGCTGTCGGTCTCGTCTTGCTCAGGAACAGGCAGTTCAGAATACTTGACGCAGCCATCAGGAGCGCAGAACAAGGGGCAGTCAAGGTGGCTGGTCCAAACACATCCAGGCCGAATGTCACCTTGGGATACTGATTGAGTAGTGCTCCCCGCGACGTCTCCAATGGGCGGATGCCGACGACCCGTGCGGCTTACCCGGAAATCGCACCTGAGACAAGAACAGTAGCGGCGCAAGTGTTTTCGCCTGGCCCAGTTAACTCCGATACTGATTCTGATGCTGATGCTGGTTGCTGTTTTCCGAGCAAAAGCGAGGCCCAGGCAATCGAAGACACGTTTCCCGCCTTGGTGGCAATTTCCCATGTATGCGTACCGGAAGACGGCTGCAGTAGCGCCATGGTGCTAGGGACCGAAGCGGGTGTGGGTCCCGGGACTTAGAAGAGAGACTCAGTGACAAGGCTGACGATCTTGCCGTCAGCAGGCTAACGGAATTTCCCAGATTGCTTCCGACGATCTGCAACAAAGGCGGGTGCTGTTCTTAATTGCTAAGCGCGAGCTGGAACTTTTTCCTGTATCGAACATCGAGAGTGCATCCCTCCGTAAGCCCAGCAAGCCATGAGATGGATTGTTGGTGGCAAGCAGCCAATCGGTGACAAGATGCGGCTTTCTGTACCAGTAGAGTCGCTATATACCGAAGGAATATAGGTTGTTCGCCCGCGATCCTGTGTCCTGAGCCTGTCGCGAATAACGGGTTTCTCGAGGTCACATCTGGGACCGGTTTTCTGTATTGTTCAGTCGAAAGTACTTTTAAGGTTCGCTCGTGTCCTTTGCTCATTTGTCAAACCTAGTGGCAATTAGCTTTCCAGCCTGTTGGGTTCCGTTTGCACACGACCTAAGCGCAAGCAGGCTGGTCGAAGTGGTAGACTAGTATTCACACTCCCAGGCAAGTTGCGACATTAGGAAGGAAGCCAAACGGTTCTGATGTCTTGTGTCCAAGAACGACCGCATCCGTCCATCTCCTGTGTGCGTACCTTGGGCCGACTTGGCCCTTGCAATAAAAGTCTCGAGACCGGTGTGCGTCTTCCAAGTTCAGTGCGTCAATTCAAGCGAGGTTGTGCCTATGGCCCTGTCATTTAGCGACCCAGTTCTTAGGCATGGCTCTTGAAATGCTGTGCTGCGAAATCCGACCAAGACATTTGGCGAACGCAGATCGCCAAGGGTGCTTGCTGTTCGAAGGGACGTGCGACGTTGCGTTGACCAGCTGGAAGCAGCAAGCAAGTGCTTTGACCACTTGCAAGCCTCTGCGCCCGGCCATATCATCCCGTCATGAATGATGACTCGCAGCGACAATCACCTACAAGTCGTATTCACATGCCAAGCCTGTAAATGCATTTCCCAGGTGCAGTGCAGCTCACCATTTGGCGCCTGCGAGGTTACGGAGTAGCCGCCTTCCGTGGATTGCTGAAAAAAATACTTCGCAAGAGCCTTCGAAGGTGAGGTGTAGCCCCAATCAGGTGACTCGCAGCGTCTGTGCCAAAATGATCGGGACTGCACAGGCAATAGATCTCTTGGGAGGTCCTGCGGCAGAAGATCCGAAGATCCTCAACATCAGACTCGTCAATGTGTGCCGTCCTCGCCCGCCAACAGGGACGCCGACAGGGTGTTTCCGTGAGGCGAGAAATTGGAATGAAACCTGAGCTGCTTATTGTATTGGTGGCGGACAAGATGTCGTTGCTGTTGTAGCTGTTGATATCTGCTGGGACAGCCAAGGAGGTCCCACGCCACAGCCAGAGTCGAGCACGGTCGAGAATAACACTAGGCTCGCTCGTGCTTTGGAATTATTGGGGAACTACCCGTTCTGCTCCGGTACCTTGCAGCAGACCCGTCGCTGGATCGCACGCCGGGACGGTACCCATGGGGCCGCTAGCCGCTAAATATGCAGGCTTTGGTACCGGTCATGATAACGGCAGCAGGTCCCCCAAGACCTGACTGCACCCCTGTTACGTTGGCTGGTGGAAGCTGTGTTGTTTGAAGCCAATTGGAGCCGGCATGCTTAGAAGTCCGTACCTGGCAGATGGAATGAGAGCAGGAGGCATCGTCACGGGTCGATTCGCCTTGTCTGTCACCTTCGTGTCGACTAACACGGCTCGATCATTATCGGGTAGGGCAGCAGTTCCAGAATCTGGGATGGGCAAAACACATCCACGCATGTTACGACACAGCTGGGGATGGGGGTAACGGCACCGCGGGTCCGTCTGGTTGTCTGGTTGTCTGGTTGTCTGGTCGTCTGGTCATCTGGTCGTCTGGTCGTCTGCCCAGGCCCAGAGGCCATTAGCCCCGGGTGGAGTAGATGCACAGTAGTGGTAGTGCCCAGGAGCTGTTTTGGGTCAAGCGGTCCACCACTGTAGCATGTCTCAGTTGAAGATGGGTCCGGCCCACAGCCATCAACAAGGAGGCCCCCGGTCTGGCCGGGGCAATTCCCCTTTTCTTGGGTGCAGAAACGAAGTCTGAAGTCTTCAAATCCACAATGGAGGCGCCTGCTAGTCAAGGTTGAAAGCGTGGTTGACAGCGACAGCGTGGTGATTTGGTTGATTTGGAAGAGGGACTGACCAAATGGCACGGGGACCATGTGCAGATGCAAGTGCCGTTCTAGGGTACTTGTCAGCTTCAATTCTTTTGCTTCTTGGCCCGGCTGGATGAAGAAGATGTTGATTTTGGCTACATTTGCAGTGCCGCAGCCGGGCTGGTGATGATGATTGGGATCCAGGTGCAGGTGCAGGTGCGGGTGTAGGCTGCAGGAGTATCTGCAGGTCAGGTGATTGGCAGCATGGACGATGATGAAGACGGGTCGATGAATGGGGGGAGTTCGAGTTGCAGGGTCGCATTGGAAGGGGAGAGGCAAGATTGAAAGGAGATGTGGAGGATTGGACAGGCCCACAGGCCCCACTTGCCCATCTGCCATGTTCATGGTAGATTGCCACACTAGCTCTGTAGATAGTATCAGAGCGAGGCACCTGCCCCAGGACCACGCGTCCAGTGTGTGTGTGTGTGTGAGCTTCTCCGCCCCCTCCCGCCCCCTCCTAATCAATTGAGGTCCTGGCTGATAGCCCAAGTTCAAGTGCAACTGCAAAGAGGCTACCCACCTAGCAGGAGTACTATCATGATCTAGTTAGACCTCGGGAAGTTAGAACCAAGTAAGGTACACTAGGATGAGGAAACAGCTGCCCAGGTGGGGTGGAAGGTGGTCTCCATCGTCTCTGATCTATACCCTGGACTGCTCCACACACATGCAAGTTCGGTCGTCAAGTCAGTCAGTCAGGCCCTCAGTCAGTCAATCAGTCTGTACTTTCAATAGTCAATCGGTCAGTCAGTCAGTCAGTCACTTTGGTCCTGTTCCAATCCAATCCTGACCACAACACGACACGGTGCAACACCGCATGTTTCTTCCTCCCCGTCTGTCGGGCTGTCACAACCTTCTTCTTGTCACGGGTTTCGTGACCGTCACATTTTCTTTCTTTCTCTCGGTCGCCTTACCAGTCCAGTCCCTTTATGCTTCTTGTGGGCACGTAACACCTCCGATCCGACCCTAACGGCCGCCCATCCTTATTTTCCACCGTATCCCTCGTTCTCCAGCATCCATCCAATATCTACAACGACTTTGGAGCCGCTTGGTCTCGCCTCCTTGAACTCTATATCTTACCGCAGAAAGAGCCTGGGCTGTTCAATCAAGCTCAAGCTTTGTTCGGGTGCCGCACGACACGATCCTGGGCTCCCTCCTGAACAGGTAAGCACCCAGTGCTTGGGTTCTGTGCCCCGTCCGATGTCATGTCGTGATGCCTCCTCGTCCGCACAAACATCCCTTAATGCCTCCCGGGCGGAATGCCGCTGTTACACATTTGAAGCCTCCTGGAGGCAGATTGTTGGGTTATGGCGCTCTCGGGGCCGTGGTCGGGGGATTTCAGTTCGTTTTGGACTTCGGAAGCGAGACTCAAAAGTGCTCTTGCTCGCCGTGTCTCCAGCTGGCTGCGGTGCTTGCTGCTTCGGTGGACATGGACACAACGAGAGGAGACGGTACCTTCGTCCTTGGCGCAGCTCCAAACTCTCGGTGTCAGCGTCAAAGCAGGTCACGCCGCATCAAGTCAAAGCCCGGGTCAGAGAGAGTCGAGAGTCGAGGCTGATTGAAGAAACCCTCCGAATCGGCTTCAACCCAGCTCGACTCGACTGGCCTGGGCTGGGCTGAACCTTGCGCTGCGCAGGCTGGCAAAGGCACAACAACCAAGCCCAACCAATGTCCCCGGGGCGCCGAGCAGCCCATCCAACAGGAGGCAGTCCGAACTGTGCGCCAGTTCCTGAACGGCATCCTGCTTGCGACGGAAGAAAACCAACGCTGCAACCGTCCTTGTTCCTTGCTCTGTTCTCACTCGCCGCTGCTACATGCTCTCTCTGTCTCTCTGTCTCTCTCTCTCTCTCTTCCTCGCCCTAATCCCTTGTCTCCTGCGCTCCTCCTGCACATGCACCTGCCGCTCCTCCGCGCATCTAGTCAGCGTGCAATCCTCCCACATCCTCCGCCACCACCCACCCTGCCACCCCGCCCCACCCTCCTCTATCAATTGCGGCACACAACACGCACATACACCAACACATTGGCATACAAACACACACACACACACATAGGGACAGGAAGTTCCCGCCCCCATATGTTCCTAATTATGGAAATCCAAAGTCCGCCCCTGCCGTCATATCATCTCTACCACAGTATCCCGTCGGGCGCAGCACACAGCCGGTCCAGCTCTACAAGACGCGAGAACGAGAACCACCAGGCAGAGGCTTCTGCAGTGCAACCCTTCTCTGCATGAATACCAGGACCACCAGGACAACCCCAAATCCCAGTTTCGCTGCTGATCACACACAAGCCCCGATTCTCGCTGCCCAGCCATTCCCTGCTCCTATCTGTTTCAGTACGCCGGCTCACCTCGCACAGCACTAATATTCCCAAGCAGCTTGCCGTGAGCCCGTCGCATTCTTTTACACCCACACATTTGCGCCGACCAGCTTATCCGGTCACCCTCCGCCTACAACCGCCCTCAATCGCCCCAGACGCCCGCACCGACCGCTTCACCCAGCCATTGGCCATCAATCACATACGTTTGCATTGTTCGCCATCCTTGGCGGCCCCGCGACTACGGTGCACTGCCGAGCCGTCAAATCCAGCCCTGTGGGACGTTAGACCCGACTGTTAATGGTCAGCCCCATACCTCCTCACCCGAGCGTGCCCTCCGCGCTCTCGCTTGAGCAATAATATCCAACATGGCCTCCCCATTTGAGACTGGCACGTCCCGATCATCGCCCGAGATGACCACCGCCTTCCAGAGACCTGGCTCCTCCAGGTCAAGAACACACAGCATCTCGAGCGACAGGCCCTCGACCGCCGCCATGAGCGTCTTGTCGCCCCCTTTATCCGCGTCGCCAGAGGCTGCATTTATCGCTGCCTCCGCTGCCTCCCAGATCGTCACAAACGACCACGACAGCCATGCCGACACCTGGTACGACCAACACGGCTTCCAGCCCTCGGGCGAAACCGTTCTGGTCTCCCTCGCCGCCCTGCGTCTGGTTAATGGCTTCCTTGACCATCTTCTCTTCAACTTCCTCTCCAGATCTGGCTCCACGACCCTAGCAGCCCTCCGGCCCGCCGTCACTGAAGTCCTCAAGCCGAAGCTCGCCAAGGATGCCATCAACAACGCAGATGAGGAGCTGCGGGAGTACCTGGGTGGCGGCGATGACGACGAATTCTTGCACTCCCAGTCCTCACCCTCGCCCAGAGACTGGGACCTGGAGCTCGTCTGGAAACGAACCAGGTTGAGGTGCATGGTGTATTCGTCCTTGGGCGACATGGAAGAGGAGGACGAGGATCATCACATGGAAGAAGGACTACTCAGCGACGATGATGAGAACCTCAGCGGGGCCGTGTCCCCCGCGGTAGCCATCTTTCTCACCTCGATCCTCGAATTCCTGGGCGAGCAAGCGCTGATTTCAGCCGGGCAGGCAGCCTGGCATCGGATGCGCGTCAACTACGAGAGAGATCAGAATGATGGCATCAAGGGCCGTTCGGATGTTGTTGACCGGATCGTCGTTGAGGAAGTCGACATGGAAAGGGTGGCCTTGGACCGAACGTTAGGCAGACTCTGGAGAGCCTGGAAGAAACGGATACGGTATCCTGTGTACAGTTCTGCTGAGATTTCGCCGCAGTCTCTGTCTCGGGAGAGGATATTTCATTTCCGACAGAGCAGTGTCTCTGCCGAGAGCGCTGTGCCCCCTGCGGTACAAGAGTCCGCGCCTGAATTTCCTACTGGAGAGGCTCAAGAATCATCGCCAGACAAGGCTGCAGCAGAGGAGGACGACATGCAGGCTGCAGCAGTTCCACTCCCAATGAGTGAGAGAGATGTCGATGAAATCGAGGTGCCTGGCCTCGTCCATTACAGCGACGAAGAAACAGAAGAAGATGAGCCAGAGGAGTTGGACCACGTCACACGACCAAAGAGCATGATGATATTCCCATTCACGACCAAGGCTGAGCCTCCGACACCTACGTCCGAACCACACACCCCAACAAGAGCAACAAGAAAGCGCGCGAACTCTCTCCCGACGCCGGCGGCCTCGCCTGCGCAGCGCAGGAAGGCCGCAGCGCAGGCGACTGATACCGTCGGGGCGCCGGAAACAGCAGGTCAGGTTGATGAGAAAGAGCCCCCAACAGAGCAAGTCGACGACGGCACTGAGCACAGCACCTCCATCCCAGAGAAGACTGACGTTCAGGACGTCGAGACCGCCGACGATGACCACAGCAAAACTCCTGAGGAGCGCCTTATCGATGGAGACAGAGGCGAGCCTCAGTCCACAGGACT
The DNA here is from genome assembly GCA_014872975.1 of Diaporthe citriasiana. Lineage (NCBI taxonomy): Eukaryota > Fungi > Ascomycota > Sordariomycetes > Diaporthales > Diaporthaceae > Diaporthe > Diaporthe citriasiana. Next base: position 77,692 of record JADAZS010000137.1, on the reverse strand, counting down.
CATCCCCAAAATCGTTGGTGGTGTTGCCGCTGCCGCTGCTGCTGTCGGTGCTGCTACAGGGGTGGCGAATCGGAGTGAGCATACCGAGATCAAAGATGATGCGGATGATTCGGACTTTGAGGTTGAGGAAGCCCAAATACTTACCTCCTCGAGGATTTCGATCGGGACCAACATCTCGAACCGGAGCAACTCTCCTGCTAATTCTGAAAGAAGCTCTCGACCACCATTGTCCGTTCAGACCCTCCCGGTCAGGTCGGGATCTCTGAGGCTAGTGAATGTTGCTAGTCCACGGACCCCCTCGGTCAGGTCCCAGATGAGCTCGGGCCAGGATCAAAGCAACAGCTCCTATTCACGCTCTGGGGATGTGTCGAGGGCTAGCAGCATCCAGACCCAGTCCAACTTGGAGGAATCGCGGCCCACCGAAGACGGCCGTGGTGTCCAAGTCCCTGTCACGAGCTCATCGGCCATGCCGCGCACCAAGGTTGGACAGTCAATTTCTGAGGAAACCACGGAATCCGCCTCGCGGAAGCTCCCACCGACCTCTGTGCCAGCCGCTGTCGTAGCCCCTCGAAAGGAACCGGCAGCTGACCTGAAGGCATCAGAAGCACAGCCTGATGTCAGCGAAGAGCACCCTAGACAGCAAAAGCACGCCCAATCTCCAGGCACGCAGCCTGTCTTTGGTTCGGTAATGCGTCAAACGACGCAGACACCACCAGCCACAAGCCCTGACCAGTCACAGCAGCCGCAACAATTTGCAGAACAGCAGAAGTCGGCTGCTCTGAGCACTCCTCCCGACTCTGGGACGTTTTTCGAGAATGATGTGGCGCCGCCACCACCGAGGCATCCCAGGCGATCACCAAGGTCATTTGGCCCTCAAGCCAACAGCCCAGCGAGCACTCCAATTCCAGAGGAAAGCATTAGCACTAACCAGCATCGCCACGGGCATTCGCTTGGCGCTGCATCTCAGCATGGCACCATCGGCGTCGTCTCCGTGGATCGCCCTGATTTGCATCGTGAATATGGAGATGGAGCACGCCCTTCGCAGGACCAGAGCACAGTTCGTCAGCTACACACCTCCGGGTCATCGTCCACGTCCTCCCACAAGGTACGGGCCGCGCGAGGTTCCCAGGACAGCACGGCCACCCGGCCGGAGGACGTTGCGCGAAACTTCGAGGAGCTCATTCACAGCAACGAGACCATTCAGTACACGTTGACGCCAGAGAATATGCGTGAAATAGAGGTAATTTGCCGCTCATTGCATAACTTTTTGTTGAACATGTGCTAACGTGCAACAGGGCTCACCAAGGACTGTGCAATCTGGCGTATCTGGCAAGGGAAGAAAGAGCGAGGATGCTCGCCAGGCAAACAGGGACCGAGCTGCTTCTGCTGCTACGACAAAGTCAGGCGAGGTGAAGAGATCAGGGTCCGTCACACGTCTGTCGCCATTGAGTTCGCATCCCGTCGATATGCCTGAAAGCGAGACAACAGCCGGGCCTCCGCCGAGGGCTCCACCTGTCTCGATGGCAAATAGGGCTCGCGGGGCTGCGCCTCAAGCTAGGGACGCTAGGGTTCCCCGTGAATCACTGGTCGAGTTCGCTGAGTTCATACGTGCCACTGGTCCTTCTGGCGCTGGTCCAAACCCGACGCCGCTCAAGCGGAATCAGAGTGTCATGAACAACAGGACCACTCCCCGCCAGAAGCCGAGCGCCAACATGAGTCTCGACTACGGACGTCCTTCAATGGGAGGGAGTGTGAGCAGGGCTCGTCTGCAGGCTAGGGGCGCTACAGTCGACAATGACAGCGACAACTCCGACCTGATTGACTTCATCCGCCGTGGTCCACCCAGCACTGCCAGCAATCATCGCATCCCTCGGACTGTGGCGCCTTTCCGTACAACTATGGACTCGGACCTACTAAAGTCGGCGGTCGGTGGCAAGGCCATGGATGCCACGCTGCCTGACATACACGATACGCGGTACAGCCAGGCCTCAACAAATGTGACGGAAATGTCTGCGCCGTCTGTTCAGTCGTCTATCAATTCTCAGAGCGCTCTTCTTGGAAGGAAACAGCCGCCGGGGCAAGCCGGCAACCCATTCGATGAACCAGATATGATGCCGCAGCGCAAGCAGCACCGGGTGCGGGATCCCTATGCCATTGATTTGAGCGACGAGGAGGAAGAGGACGACGATTTCGATCCTCAACCGCGGAGAAAGATACAGCAGCCGAAGGAGGAAAGCTTGATAGACTTCCTGAACAGTGCACCACCCCCACCCGAATCGGCCCCAGTTCCCTTCAACCTTCCTCGGACACAAACCGTGCCTGCACAGCCTACGCAGGCACCGAAGAAAAAGGGCAGTATGCCCAGTTTAATGTCGAGATTCCGACAGAACAACAGCAACAGCAGCAGTGGTGCAGCTACTGGAAACTCAAACGGGTTAAAGAGCCCCACAAAGTCGCAGAAAAAGGGTAGCGCGCCAGCAGCGAACAAGGGCTATATTCCTATCCAGGTCAACATTCCCACAGGTGGTGACCTGTTTCCTAACTATGGCTCAAGCACCGCGGCCACAACTGTGCCCAGCATGCCAACCAGCACGTCCTCGTCCCGACCAGGTGGCCGCGTGTCAATGAAGAGATTTGAGCCTCGCGATGCTGTCTCAGTGCCCTCGCGTGGCACCTCAGACCTGGCCGATTTCCTCCGTAGCTCTGGGCCTCCACCGGCGATGAATACGCCCCCTTACGCTGCTGAGCAACCCGAGACCAACGGCGGGTCTAGGTTGTTTGGCCGCAGGAAGAACTCGATGGGTTTCGCTTGAGAACGTCTCGTCACTTATCCTCGACGAAGGCCACGCGAGGACGCCCGTCGTTGAAGCTCATCACGACATAAATATTGGACATCCATCACCATGGTGCATGCCATCCCCACCAAGTTGATCGGGGACTTCTGAGACCTGTACATACCTCGATGGTCGGCAGAAGATATTCCTTCCCTGAGTCTCTCACATTTATTTTTTCGTCTCACTCCTTGAGCGGTTCGGCCTCTTTGAGCATTTTACCCTTGATACCACTTTGTAGGACAGGTCTTTTACTTTCCCTGTTGACATTTTGTCCCAAAAAGACATGCTTGTGTGGTCTTGCAATTTGAAAGGAAACAGTGGTATTTCCTGGTATGGTTTGGTTTGATTTATGACAGGGGCGCTGCGGGCTGTGCAATTTGAGAGAGCCCAACTCGCCGGACACTGAACAAAGGGTTTTCGCGAGAGCATTGGCTTATTGTCTAGGGCTCTCGGACTTGTTTGGATTGTGTGCCGTACATACTGTTTTGTACATGTATCTGGACTCAGCAATATACGACGAAGTGTCACAGGCAATACAGGCTTGGGTGTGTGAATACTCTTGAGCATTGTGGATGGCCTCATACCGAATTTTTGCGTGCTTTCCACTCTATTGAAAGCGTACGTTGTACCATTGAACTTGCATGCCAGGTAGCCAGACGTTGAATGTTTCGTAGCGTATATCCAGTCCGTGAATAGGTACGAGGATGTTCGCATTGCTTGAGTTGCGAAATTTGTGGACCTTAGCATGACGAGATCCGTTGAGATGTATCCGATTCCTTGACTCAGACTGTGTATGCTCAAGGCAAGAGTTGGGCTGTATTTGGTGGCAGCGACACTGACCAGCGCTGTCGTGATGAGCCTTCTCCGCTGATTGATAGCGGTGAGCCTTTTTCCGCCCCGCAATTCCCGCCCATCGCCCCTAGCACCCTGCAGCGGCGCGAGGTCTTTGACGACCACCGCCGGTCCATTCAGCCTCTGACACATCTCGTGAGCAGAGTAGATGTCGAAATCCTCTCTGGCAGCTAAGAACGCCCAGCTCGTCCCCATCAGCGCTCTCGTTTGATAACCACCCACCGGATCTCTCACGTAAAAGCAGAATCCTAGCAATTTTCCTGAATCGCCCACGAGATCACAGTGACGAAGAGGATAGACCAGAAAGATGGTATGTTCGGCCCATGCCCAGAATGTTGGAGCAGCCCGCTGACGCGACGGCCAACGCAGGTGCATGCCGACGCTTCGACCTTCGCCGAAGGCGTCTCCAAGGAAGAGGCCCTGCAGCAGGTGCTTGACCAGGCCACGGCGCTCTTTGAGGGCCAGAGAAACTGGGTATGTCCGGCACAGGCTGCTTGCTTGCTTGCTTGCTTGCTGCTGTCGTCCCATCCGGGGTGTCCGCTTTTTGAAGAAGACGAGGTTCTGATGAGTTTCCATACGTTGCAAACAGGTTGCGTAAGTTTTGGACAAGCCACAGTGAGCATTGCGACTCACCCCCTGCCTTCCTCCCATCCATGTGAGGGCCGTCTTGGCCGTGATACACACACACACACAGAGAGAGAGAGAAAGACAGAGAGAGAGAGAGAGAGACTGTGCGTGTCTATGAATCAGGAGAGGAGTCGTTAACCTGGGTTATTTTCTTCCGCCCTCGCAGTAATTTGGCAAACACCGCCTCGTTACTGTGGCATGCTTACAAGAGCCTCCCATCGCCGGGCAAGGACGTGAACTGGGCCGGTATGTTCGACGCGTCACCCTGTTCTCCCCCGGGCCACCAATGATGTTCAATAATGCTCGCGCACATGCTTGAGAACCGCCCCATGCGAACCTCTGCTCACCATATACGCCATTTCCCCACTTCACAGGGTTCTACGTCCTCGACCCGACCTCACACGGCAAGAGCCTGATCCTGGGGCCCTTCATGGGCCAGGTGGCGTGCCAGACCATCGACTTTGGCCGCGGCGTGTGCGGCACGGCGGCGGCTACGAAGCAGACGCAGCTGGTCCCGGACGTCGACGCTTTCCCCGGCCACATTGCGTGCGACGGCGCCTCGAGGAGTGAGATCGTCGTCCCCGTCACCGTGGACGTGGTCAGTCCCGAGGAGGGCGGGCATGTGGAGAAGAAGGTGGTTGGGATCAGTGAGTTGCCACTGTCTTTCGCTCTCTTCTTTTGATTTCTCATGTTCCTCGTGGACTGCGCCGCATCTGAACTGCTGTCCCTGTGTGACCGGGGTGGGCTATGACGGTCCGGTGATGAGCTTACGGGGCCACCAGTCAAGAGCACGGGAGGCGTGAAGAGCAATTGCTTTCAGTTCCAAGGATGCCTTGGGGCCGCACATGGCTCGAGTGGGACGCAGAAACACAGGGCTCTACAGGGCTGGCGGTGTCAGGGTCACATACGAGACGAGAACGGAGCAAATTGGCTAACTTGTGCCTCCCAAGTCGATATCGATTGTGCCGAGAAGAATGGTTTCAACGAGACGGACAGAAAGCATCTCGAGGAGTTGGCTGCTTTGTTGGGTAGGGCGTGTGACTGGTGAGTTCTCGAGGTGGCATCGCCGATGTCCTCTGCGCAAGCTGTTACTCGAGGCTGCCCCAGGACGGACTCCCGAGGGCCGTGCAATGAGACCACGGGCAGCGAGCAGCCATATAAAGAGCCGCGAGGCCCTCATTGCGTTACGAACCTGGCATATGAGCCGGGCGCAATGCGAGGGCAGGTTGGCTTCGACAGCGGGCTGGCCGTCTAGACTGTCGAGACTACCGGCATTGGCAGTTGAATAGACATGGTCACCTATCTCCCACTCCCGACACTGCTGCCTTCGATCCACCGCGAGCTCGCAACGGCTCTTGCAACGGCTCTCGCTATCAACCGTGCACGTCTGTCGTATCCAATGTCTACTTCTTCATGGCTAGTAGGTAGGTGGCTTCGCGCGATACCTCGTCACTACCATCTTGTCTCACCGCCTATGTTTTCCTATAATGGACCCAGTATCCGTCTCATTCGGGCTATCATTGACTCTACATACCCTCACGGTGAAGCACGGTCTGGAAACAACAATGCCGAAGACCTTCGCTAAGTAGGGAAGATCGTAATTATAGCAGGCACTATTAAGCAATATCACGAAACTTTCCGGCCACGGCAATATCAAACCACAACAGGCTCGGACCGGCTCCTACGCTGCCTGTCCAACAACCCCGTCAGGCGAGCCCTATATGAGCTGTCATAAGGCGGACTGGCCCCTCCCACGCTCTATCCGACGCCTCTGTTCGACGCCATGGCCCACCCCCACCCAGATGCCTACGCTTTGGTCCAGGCCCCCCCCCCCCAAAAGGTGTGATCGGCCCGGAGACGACGACCGCATCCGGGGGGTGCGAAGCGTGCCCATCACGAACCCTAAACCGCATGGGCCTTTCCCTTTGGGGCAATTTTCAGCTCAACGGTTGACACTTCTGCCACGGCTGTCACGGCTGTCACGGCTGCTGCCAGAACCGTACACCTCCACATTGCATCCACCAAAAAATTAACCTTTATTATCCCTGTGGAGGTGTAAGTAGTTGCGCCAAAACGTGCAACACGCGCCAGTTCACACGGGCCCCAATGATGCCGTTTTTTGCTCCTGGCTGGGGTCCGGGAGCGCTGGCTGATGCTCGATCTTCTCGTTTCTCCAGTTGGAGTAACCTGTGGGTAATAGGCCGATGGGCTGCCGCCTTATGAGACCTAACTGCCCTTCTGATCGTGGGGGGTTCTTTGGACGGACTGATGGGCAGATGGCACAGCGCAATTGGGAACGGGCTGAGCGGACCGGTACCCGCACGTGAAAGCGCGGGCGAGGTATCGTAGGATGCTGAGTACCTTGCGGGAACTCATGGGATACATGATCTGTCTTGAGACATTGTCTGTTCTCATCCCATCCTCGATATTGTGGCAGCATCAGCACTCGGACTTATTCACGGTGATAATAATGGTGGCGCGGTGCGTCAGGGGCTTCGCAGGTGAATGGGCCGGAAACAGCCACGTTTAACCGCCCCTTCTTGATGACAGCGCCCCCCCCCAATTCCTTCTTCCCCCTCCCAAGAGTACTACCACAGTTGCTTGTGTGCTCCCGCACAAGAACATTAATGAGCAATCTGCAGGACAATAGCTCGCAGTGAGCCGCCCCAATGACCGCGCGAGTGCCCATCAGCTTACGGCAGACAGAAGCGAGAGGAGTGAAAGGGGGAACGAAGTCTCCTGGGGCAGGTGGGCATGAGGCTGTCCAAAAGCAGTTGGACGCGGCGGTGACACCACCACCACCACCACCCAAGCGCGGCCCCAAGACTGCATGCATGTACATCGCAGGGTCCAAGTTTGGGTTCCCAATATGTGGCCACGATCGTCTCGCATGCAAGATGGGATCGAGAGGAGAAAAAAAAAAAAAAAAGAGGTGGGGAAGGAGGCGGGCGCGTGGAGTTGCAGTCCTGGGTGCGGCTGGTGGGTTTGGGAAAAGGAAAATGGTGGGCCTGTTTGGAAACAACTCCACCTACCTGACTACATGGACCTACCACATACAATACGCACACTGCTTCTCCCTCCCCCCCCCCTTCTCTCTCTCACACGCACGCATACATCCGTGCATGCATATATACGCATGGCCTATATAAACTATACACCACGTACATGCGTAAGCCGCATCCCGCACGGCCGAGAGACAGCAAAAACCACCAGGGCAGCAGGTTGTTCGATGCCGAGCAAACAATTCGGAAACATCGATCACCCGTTTGGGTCGGCGTCTTCCAATGCCTATCTTGCATGAGCCCGTCCACACAATCCTGTCTCAGTCGTCCGGCCTCTGGGAGACCCTGACGCAGCTGATTGGGTTCGCAGGTAGATTGGATTCTGGGGGTGGAGTAACGCGGTTTGGCCCACGGGCGGGAGGAGAGGAGGGGGGGGAAGGGTTGTTGCATGTTGCACAGAGTCATTGTTTCCCGCCTCTTGTGCTGTGCCTGTGCTTTTATTGTGTGCATGCGATGTTGGTCGGTTCGGCGCTGCTTTGTCCACCACGCGAGACGGAGTTGCCCACCCTTCCCTCCCCTGGTGTGCGTGGTGTCTCTGACTGTCCATCTGTCTGTCAACCAAGACTGTGTGTTTTCCTCTGTGCGCGCAGGTGTGTGTGCCTTTGCCCCCTCCCCCTCTGCGTCTGCGGCCCACTTCTCGTGTCTCCCGGCGGCAGGCGCACCGACGATGCAAGATGAAAGACGATCGGGTGCCACTATGCGAAGCCGAGGGATGATTGACGGTAGGGAAGCTCCTGATCCTCCTGGTCCCATCCCAGCCCATCCTGTACCTCATCAGTTCCCCCACCGCCACTGTCAATGTTCGATCTTTGTGAAATGGTGCGAGTACCCAGTCCCCTTCCTTTGGCCAGCGGGCGCCTGGGATTGGGTGTCAAGACCGGTCGTTGCACCTTTTGATGGGCTCAGGCTTTTAGGCACACAAGACACAGGCACACACGTAAATACACATGCACATACACATACACGTACCCATACACGTCCGCCCCCAGCCCCGTCGGTCCCGAGCTTCAATTCCTTCTAGAAAAGTTTCGAACGCCAGAGAAGGGCGGAATGCATCCCACCGTTGGTGTGGCACAAGAGAGATATACCTGTCTCACAAAGGTGAAGGGGTGGTGGGCGCTACTGCTCACTCATTCGTCCCCAGCGTCAGCTGCTGGGAGCATCTGCGACCTCGTGCCACCCATGACTCCTTTGGCTCTCTTTTCTTTTCCTCTTTCTGATTTTCGCTTTTTGATTTTCGTCTAATGACCCTCTAGGCCCCTGAAACGAGGCCTCACCTCCGTCGACACAACTACCGAAGCGCTTTTCGGTGGGCAAAGAAGGATTGTCGTCAATGGTGTGGCCCCGTACTGTATAGCACGTGGTCGATATTGGGCTGACCGCACCAAACACTACCGTAAGCGGAAGTGAGCTCGACAGGGGATGGATGCCCAACGGATTTCTTGCGTTTTGGCGTGCGTCCTGTCAATGTACAGTACATGACATGGGCTTGGGTGGGCGAGATCCCGTACCGTGCGAGAAACACAAAACATCCGACGACGTCTGTCAGGCGAGGCAAGGCAGAGGGGTCTTCCCTGCTTGTCTCGCGGCTAGATCCTTCTCACTGGCCCGCCGATCGTACCTCAGCGCCGGGCTTCACCTCCTTGTTCGGGTGTCGATCCCCGGTCCTGCGAGAGGAATGGGAACGATGGAGAGAGGGGACCCCTCGCGCGTGGCTCTTTCCAAGGAGGTTGACCATTCGAGTCTTTCTGTGGTACACTAGGCTGCGGCTGACATGATGCCTAAACCTTGTTTGTGATGTCTGTCTGGCGGGAAAGCTCAGGTCCCAAGAGGAGGGCTGGCTCATCACCGCGCCAGTCCATAGTTTACCCGGGCTCGCACGCAACGCTAACTTTAGCCCCAAGCAACGGCCTTCGTGGTGGTCAGAGACGGGTCGCTAGATTAGACTGGCTGACAGGCCTTGGCGGGACCCGAACACCAGAATCTTGGGAGGGCCACAGACCCGGACACCTCACCACGCAGGAGACCGGTGTGAGATCTGGGTCAGAGATAGAGTTCCAATAGCTCCCGGCGACAGGACCATGGGTGGGGCTGGGGGGAGGGAAGCGCACGGGGCCAGGGAATCTATTAGCCGACGCATGCATTGTTATCGACAGGCCCTTCCTCCAGATTTCCTCCGAGATGAGATGAGATGCGATTTCGATTTCGATGAGATGGATGGACGGGCGGATGGATACCTACCGCGAGATCCCAGATCCGAAGCTATGGCTACGTGTCGGATCAGATACATCGGCAGTACATGTTTCCCGGTTGGTGGGTAGTCGGCATTGTCTGCAGGTGGCCAAGGCAGCTGCCCGGTGGGAGCGGGCAAAAAAACGCCAGTCCCAGCCGATTGGATCTACTGTGTAGCATTCGCATTTTGCTCAGCAGACAGCATTGGGTGGGCCTCGCCGGGAGGGATGAATTGATTTCTTGTCGCTGCTTGAAGTTTCCCGCCATCCCGATGGGGTAGCATCAATCTCCGCATGTGGCTGATGTGATGGTGTTGTCGATCGGCTGTTTGGGAAGCATGAAAGGGCGTCACATCCCTTCTCTTTTTGGGCATGTGCCCCGTAAGAGAGGGACAGGAACGCCATCGTTCCCTTTCCGAGGACAAGACCTGTTTTCATGTACCTGTAGACCGCGGACGGTATTAGACTGTAGACTATAAGCCAAGGTTCTGGGGTGGTCAGGGTGCTGGCATGTGGGCGTGTTTGTCTTGTGGAAAGCACAATGATGAAACGCCCATCCAATGGGGCTCCCGAGATGAAGGCTGACAGGGTCGAAAGGGCTTGCCTGTCAGCCTGTCAAGATCTGCTGGCCTTTGCAGCACTTCTGGCCGGGCACGATGTCACTCGGGCACGGCGAAGAGAGCGTGGCGCCGGTGTTTCTAGAAGCGAGTGCGAACAATGTGGACTCGTGCAGAGGTGGGGAGTTGATTAGGCAGGCCTTCCCCGGCTGTGTAGGTTGCGGTAATGTGTTAGGCCCTGATGCCCACCGGCTGCCAAAGCTACGCCCGATACACGGCCAAGGGCATCAGCAGATCTCAGCCACCTCGGTAAGCTTCTGGAAGACAGCATCCAATGACGGTGGGCGAGGCCAGATATAATAGGGCAGAAGCGCTCTGATGGACGGCCAGATTGAATCTGTCTCGGACGTTGTGTTCTGTCTGGTGCCGGCCTCTCAGGCCGGGAGCCTAGGTTCAGCGAGATACAGAAGCCTAGTTCTGCCGGGGAAGCTGGACTGACTGTGCCTGTCAGCTCGCTCGCCAGGGGATTTTGGGCAGGCCACGGGCCGGGACTCGCGTGTGAGAGTCGGGAGGCAGCAAAACGAAGCGAGCAGGCCTCACTCGATAATTCCTTAGGCGGGGAGATCGACAGCGGATAAAGAGCAAGCCGAGGCGGGCCCTGCGGGAGCGTCTTCTGCTAAAGCAAAGCTGTGGCACGCCAGCAGATCTGGACCACAGGTGCGGCCTACCAGATGCTCTGACGCATGCAAGCTGCACAGTATTTTTGCCCTGAGCCGATGTTTTTGATTACTTTCTTCTTGCCGCCCTACTCGAAACATCCCAACGAGGTCGGTATGCGTCATCAAGGCCAACACGGACGTAACGGCGGCTCCCGTCAAACACACAAACGTGGGAGTGCCGAAGCCTCGTTTCGGCCCAGATCAGGCTGGGAAAAAAGCAAGTAAAAAGATGCCCTTGCTCTGGTTGTAGGCGTACACAGTGGAGCGAAGGCTGGCTAGCCGTTGGGTTGGAGGGCAATACCACAGAGAGGCACGAAAGGGTGGTGATCAGAGGGTCCTGCCCGATGGACGCGCGCGCGCGGTGCATTCTCGATTTGGAAACGGTGGGCCGAGACGCTCGGCCGGCAGGTAGCGTACATGTACCTCTCTGGAGGGTGACTTGCGGGCGACTCCAGCTACTCGAACCCTGGCTGACAGCACAACCCTGGCCATCCGGCCCAGCCTTCACAGCTTGCGTGCTCACCACAACGCTACATAGTGTAGCACAGCTGAGGTTCGAGTCGTCGAGCTTGACTGGGGTGACCGTTGGGGGTGTGTTAAGGGGGGGGGGACCAGCAAGGATGGGTAGGATTGCTTCTTTGAAACTCCACGAACGGTGGCCGAGCCCTGCACACAATCTGGATCGTACGATTTGAAGTATATCGCGGACATGTTATAGCCAGCTATAAAAGTGTAGTATACTACACAGTACTGTGCTGTATTGTGTGCTGTTGTGGGCCCCAAGCCGGACTAGACGAAGCTCCTACTTCGTACTCTACACGCACTACGCTACGATGCGAAGTGGAGACTCGGAGATCCAAATCTAGATCCGGATCTGGTCTCAAGCTAGCCACCCCAGCTTGGCCTCAATTGCCCGCCCAGTCGCATTCTGGCATTGCTTGTCTCGATCACGGCCAATCCTTGCCAGGCAGACCGCCGCACGCCTCTGGTCGACAATCGAATACGCAGTCAAACATCAGTGCAGTACAGTACAGTACAGTACAGTACAGCACAGCACGGGACCCAGAAGCTGGCGGTGTGACGGGCTGACCAGCGCCCGGGAGCTAAAACACCAGCCCAGCCCAGATCCCAACGTCAGGCAGTGCCTACTCTTTTTTTTTTTTTTTTTTTTTTTTTTTTTTTTTTTTTTTTTTAAAAAAAAAAATTAATCTCGGGGCTACTGTGAATCTGGGATGGCGTCAAGCCGGCTCGTGTCAATCGCGTGGCCTACTGCCCACCCTGCCCCTGGCACCCGGGTTTCAAGGTCAGGCTACCCAAGCTGATCCAAGTGGGCTTGCCGTCAGTCATCACAACTCGTCGTGATGAGGCCATTTCCAGGGGAGTGATCAACGACTCTTGGCCGACGCCCACCGCCAGGGGTGTGGGGGTTGGTAAGCGGCATGGTGATGCTGAGTCAAGCAGCAACGACAACGACAGCCGTCGACCTGGGATGAGCGTCGTTGCGGATATACCCTAAAAGCCCGACATTGAGGCCACGCACCAGTCGGATCCAGATCACCAGATCGTCCTCTCCACAGCAGAGAAACAGCGAGATTGCAGTGCCTCCATGGAGCTTAAAAGATGGGCCGGCTGGGGTGCTTAGGAGCCGTTTGCGGCCACCAAACACGGCAGCGCGAGTCGTGATGGTTTGCTGCGGAGGGTCCACGGCTCGGAGAAAGTGGGAGGGTGCACGATCTTCCCCTGGGCATGACACGGGCTGTTCTACTTTACTGTGCTGGTAGAGCACTCACCTGTGTACAATGCTGTACCACATGGGGCAGGCTCGTTGCCGGGTACTCTCGTCTCCCCCGAGGAACAGGAATGGCCGTCAGGATCTGGGATGATGGCCAGCCTAAGAAAACGTGGGATGGGGCCGTCCGGCTGGGCCCCCAGACGGACCCACGCTGTCGGAATCGTCACCAGCAGCAGGCGGGACCCAACCGGGCTTTGACCTTCCTCCGCACCTAGGGCCTCCACGCCGGCCGCCCGGGCAAATGAGAGGCGTTCCCCCTCGCGGTCCCGACGGATGCAAGGAGGACCCTGAATGGTGAACAAAATAGAATAGACCAGACAATGAACAACGAAACGAGGGGAAAAAACAACACAGTGAGCAAAGGACAGTCTTCCCGGGTCAACAAGACATAAGGTGAGCAGCCCATCAATCGCGAAACAAACAGCAGCTATGTATCTCGTTTTTGCTTGCCAAATCGAGCAAAGGAACCACCAGTACCGCAAGGTCACTCTCCCTGATCCTGGCAAGACTTGCCGTGGCGCGCCAAGAGAGGGAAAGAGGGTGAAATAGAACAGGCGCAAGAAAAAAGGATGCCACGTTGAGATAACTCCAGCAACTTTTGCTTCTCCCAGCCGAATGAAATCAGCAGAAAATTATGGCAGGGAATTCACAGTCAAAATGACGACATATCCTCACCGGTCCGCGGTCAAGTCGAGTCCAGACCGAGCTAAAATATTGGAAATTGTGCGTCAAGTGATCCGCCTGTTGATCCCCTGGCCTGGATAGGCTGGTGCTCTCTGGGTGCTCAGACGCCTTTGCCGAGCAAATACCAACATGCTACTATGCCTCGTATGCTTCCCACGTAGATGGCTGCGGGACCCGGCAAATACAGGCGCTTCCGTCATGATCGTCTCATTCCGCCCCAGCCCTTGCTGAACAAGTCCCCGGCTCGGACTGGCCCCGAGCATGGCAATTCACAATCCCGTTCGACTACTGCATGCTTGGGCCTTCCTCATGACGATCTGGATCGACTGGAATTCAGCAACGCCACGACAGACACTGGGGTGATGGAGGCGGGTCGAGGGCGCCCTCTGGCCTGGAGGGGACTGGGCAGCCAGGGCAGCGCGGCAAAGCCCCAAGCTTGGTCCCGAAGATGCGGGTGAGGTGTCATATTATAATCTTGAAAAGCAACCCCCGGGCACGCCTGTTTCTTTTTGGGCGGAAGGGAGGGAGGGGCCAAAGGAAGCTGTACCCGACCCTCCTCCATGCGCACACCAAAAACAAAAGCATCATACGATCGACCACCATCAGCAAGCTGCATATTCTCTCCTAGCCATGGTCTTGCTTTCTTTTCTCTTCAAGTGGAGTGGGTGGGTTTCACGACGTGCTGCAATAGTCCACCAGGAGAGGGAGGTCGTCCAGACTTAGTTTTGGGTGACCTTCTAATGACCGTATCTTTTGTTGTTAGAGCTTGGTTTCTTTAGGGTTACTCAAATGCAAGCCTTTTCCTTGTGTAAGTGGCTCTGTCACGGGTGTTTCTAGACATCATCAGTACTATGTAATGTGTATTGCTGCAAGAAACCGTCTGACTGAATCGGCCAAGACTGTGGGTGTAACTCTCCTCCGCTGTATTGGTGTGCAATGGACGCAGCTTCGGGATTCCTTCATAGCCTCTTCATGAGTGTCTGCCCATACTGTGGTCAAGTGCCAGACTTCCATCGCGCACAAGCATACGTAATACGCATCGATGCGCGAGCGCACACATGCACCACACACGGATATCACGCGAGCACATCGTATCTGCAAGCAAAGAAAAATCAAGCAAGATGGCCAAGCACAACATTTGTGCGTCCAGAGGGAGCTTGGAAGCCGGTCTCCCTACGAGGTGACCCTCCCGCCTGCTGTGCCACTGTCTGACAACGGAGCGAGATGGTGAGGAAGGGAAGGGAAGGGCAAGAAAGGAAAGGGGTAGGAAGTGTCTCTATCGTACAACTACTGACGCGTGACGAGATCTCATATACTGTACGGGTGCGCCTACCTGCATCTAAGGTCTCTGATTCTGACTCTCACTTGTGACACCGTTCGACTCCACCCACCCATCTCAGGCCCCACACCTCTGTCCTCACAAACAACTGCCCAAAAGGACCGTGAAGTCAAGGACGTACAGATTCTAAAATAGGCATCAAGCCGTGCCATGTCATCCGATCGCCTTCCTGTCAGGGTGATATGTGAAGTTGCTAAGGTCGTACTCCCCGATCTTCCCGTGCGGCCGCAACCAGGGAAGCATCTCGAATAGAGAAGGAAGCAAAAGAAAGCAAAAAAGAGGCTGATGTGTGATGCTGAAGATAGGAACAAGGCGTCTGGCTGCCTTGTCTCTGTGATACCCCTGGTCTTAGAACCAGAATCGAGAGGTCGGCGACCAAGTGCCGCGTCATGGCATGTCTCTCAGTGTCGATTCGGCGCCATTGACAATCAAACGTGGCCGAACTTTTCTTAACTCCTCAGCCGGGCCCCTGCCACGTATGGTGGATAATAGATTTATCGACTTCCTGAACGGCAGAAACCCGACAACGTTGTCTCAACCTGCGCACAGCATCATGCAGGCAGGCATGTTGGGAAGTTGACCAGGGGCTTTGTGAGAAAAGGTGGTGGGTGGCCCAAGTCCAAGGCGACCTGGCCCTGCAGATACTATACAGACTCTACACCATCTGAAAGCCGTTCATGCAGGGCCGGCATGTGGGCTACGGGATCATCTCGGCAGGATACTTGGGGCTGGCAGGGTCACTAGATTGTTTGACAGGCACCAGCGAGCAAGGGGCAGATACTCCGAGCTCCAGCTCAAGTATGTCAGATAGGTGCCAAACATCTCACGAGGAACTTCCCAATGCCTCTGCCTGGTGCTAGACGGCCGACGCTTGAGAGGGCCTCTCTGTCGGATCGAATAGGAAGGCTACCGGGCTTTGCTAGCCCCAAGTCCAGCCCAAAAGCCTCAGCCACACTACATACGGTCGTATGATCCCCGCAAGCCTCTGCAAGCCGCCATCTCCCACGATGTTCGCGTAGTGGCGGCAGCTCGGCGATCCTCTGAGCAGGAGAGGGTCGCACCAACCGGTGGCTTGTCCCTGTGAGCGCCCGTCGATCGGTCGGCGCGCCTGGCAAGAGAAGGCGAGGATTGCGATGCTCACAGGGCGCGTGTAATCATTGTTTGGGCGATCACACGTTCCCAGAAAGTTCAATTCAGAGGTGACTACTGCCTCGCAAGGGCCTTCTACTTTCCGGCCTGGAGCATGGGGGATAGGCCCAGCTTGAACATGTCAATAAGGCTGAGAACCGGCATCAAACGATGGCAGCCTTTCGTCTTACTGGGCCTTCGGACGGTTCCTCGGATGGCTTTGAATATTCAATGCTCCAGGTCCTAATAGGAAACCATGGAGCGGAGCCGGGACCATCGCCGTGTGAACGATGTCATGCAGTGTGAGGCAGTGGGAAAGGAAAGCAAGACAACCAAAGCTCTGCTAGCGCTCTAGGGTGCCTGTCAAGTTTTGAACTGCGACGGAGCCTTTCTGGATAGTGAGGGCCAACACAGTCCTGTCTTGAGCCGCAGGGGTGGAGGTGGCATTATGCATCAACCTGTCTCTCCTCCCCGCGTCAGCTTCGCCCTTCGGCCCAGCAGTGCGCAGCACGACAAAACACGGCAGCGCACAGCCGAGCCTTTTTGCAACTGTGCAGCGCCGACCCGGCATATGAGAAACAAAGTCCTGAGGGGACAAAAGACTTACAAGCAGCTGCCATGAACTAGGTTAATTGTCAAGGGGCAGACCGGCTGCCCTTCCTGGTCGGTAAGGAAATGTGCAGCAGCAAGCAGCGGCGTCCCGTGTGTGGAGGAGTGGCGGAAAGCGGCCGTTCTGCTTGAATGGCCTGCTGCAGGTCATGTGCCGGCCTGTTCAAACAAGACTATTCCCAGGTAGAGTTTCGTTTCGGAGATTGAGAAAGATCGCTGCAGATGATCATCTGTATTTCATGCACCAAGGCATCTTGCACTCGACGCCTTCTCCCCGTCCGAACCCCATCCCGTTCATGCGGGTTCCCACCGGCGCGCCGATGGAGTCGTTCGTCTGGGGAAAGGCAGGGAGTCTACGGCTCGGCCCTCTGGGCGTGTGGTGTCTTGCATTGCTTTTGTGTCGTGATCTGGTGATGCGATGCGATGCGATGCGATGCGATGTGAGCTCGTTCCCGCGCGAAACGCTGGCTCGCAAGAATTCCCGAGCTGATGGTCTGGCTACACAAGTAGATAGCAGAGCTGGACATGGACTGCTTCAGCTGCCCACAAGCGCGCCGGGGAAGTTCCTGCAGGTCACCTCCAGATCTCGTCCTGCCGTGCGCGGGCGCCACATGCACATACAGGGCAGCTCAGCTTCCAGATCAGCACAGCCTAGTGCCAATGCAAAGTGATGGGTTCGTCACCTTAGAAGCTTGTGGGCAATCTCATAAACGGCCCTGGAGGGCTGGTTCACAGCAGTCAATAGCGAGTCGAATATATGTAGAGGAATTGCCGTCGGGGCTTGTTCGTATCTTTTTCTTGCGCGTCTGACGGGCCAGGTCTTGGTGTGTACGGGTGCAACCCCGACCCTGGCGGTGGGTAGGCTGCGACAGTGTCGACTGATGCGCTCTGTCGCCGGTGCTAGATCCACAGCAAGCTTGGCTGTGATGCCTTGGCCTGATAGCAGAGCAAATCTAGATAGCCGTCTCGAACAGTGCTCTCTGCAGGCGACGGTCAATTGTCCGGATTGTGCATCTACCAAGTAGATGTTGCGGGCGCCATTCAGTCAAGCATCCAAGCAAGCAAAGGCAAGCATGAACGAGGGAGGGGCGCCAAACCAGAGGCGCACTCCAGGCATCAGGCATCTAATCTCCAATTCGTTAGCGAAGCGAAGGGATGGCGCCGGGGGCCAGGGGAGATAGAGTTGCGATAGAGTTTGAGATTGGAGGGAGGATGTTGAGCTGATAGGTCCTTAGGCGATTGGATGTTTGCAGCGAGGCCCGGAGGGTTTTCCCTGGTCCCGCAGCGCGGCGACATGGAATGGAGGTCGGACCAGACCAGACACCCAGACCACCCAGACACCAAGCGTGCAAGCCAGGCAAGCTAAGCCACCGTTAAGCAACAGCTGAGTAGGGGCAGGCTCGACGCAAACTACGTCCACCCTTGGCGGGCCGAGCCCTCCGCCAGCAGGAGCGACCACCCTCGGACCCACCGCGGCTGCAGCCCGGCCCCCAGATTGCTGGGGAACAAGACGGCACCTGGGCCATGAAGCCTTTCAACTCTGCAGCCAGTCCCTCGTTCAACGTCCGCATCCACATCCCGCAACCATCAACGCACATCTCGTCCCTCTTGGCCCTGTTAGATTCTGGATGAAACCCACACGAACGCCCATTCTCATGCCTCTCACTACCATCCTTGGCCAGTGTAAGCTCAGCATGTCACGTCATTCGTGCATGAAGCAAAAAACGAGAGAATGAAAAGCCTCATCAGAGTTCACGTCACCTCCCTCGGCAACTCGTCAGTCCAGGCTAGCTCTGCACCACTCCTCAAGGTCGCCCAACCGGGTATTGGATTTTGCCCCATGACTCGCTGCCCGAATGCGAGATAGACTTTCTCGTCGACGATGCGGCATCCGAGCAAGACTGCAGTCACTCGGTAGTAGTCGCATGTCACACCGCAACCCAACTCAAATCTATCCGACCCGGCCCATCCCAGCCCACCACCATATCAGCACCAGACAGAGTAGTAGGCCCAGCAGAGCACGCTTTCCTGCCAGATCTGGGGGTTGTCCAGACAGCGTCAGATGCGTGCCCAGCAGCGATGCACACGGCAACAAATACGAGAAGCCCATGTCCAACATCCCGACAGCAGCGCTCCGGGTCACTCCTACCGTCTCTCTCTCTCTGTGTGAACACCGCACAGATAGGGCTGAAGAAAAGTGTCGCGAAGAAGGTATGACTCGTGCGGATCGGAACGCCGGTGCAGGACAGAAAAACCACCGACGACCAGTAGAAACCCAACACCCTGCCCAGAGCCAGGAAAAAGAAATATCGGCCGAGTTGAATCTGCAAAGTGCGGGAGCGCTTATCGAGATTGTGATCTCGATATTACACTTCGCTCTTGGGCCCTACCCATGTTTCACGCCCAAAGTATAATATTCAATTCGGTGTTGAAAAGCTTGGCCCCCCTCCATCACTTGACAATCCCTCGAACGTGTCTGCCGGCCTATACATCCATCAGCAGTAGATGATTCACTAGACTGGATGCCTGGCCGGTGTGTGGCTCTTGTCAGAGGCCTCGTCCCATCCGCAATTTATTCACGAGAGGGTCCTGCGCGTCCGTGTCCATCGCTCTCTCTCGCTCTCTTTCTCGTAGTCGTTACGTCTTCGCCCATATCGGGGCGCAAAACGTTACATGGCCCAGGGCTGTGGGGCTCGTCAGTCCCGAGATACACACTTCTGGTTGCACGGACGAGTCTGCCGACAGATGGGGCCCAATCTCGGATTCTCGCTGCTGCGTATAGAAACGAGGCGATCCCGGCTGGGCCGTTTGATCTGATGAGGGTCATCTTACGATTTTTCTCCTCTCCCAGCGCGGCATACAGGGGCACACCAGGGGGAGAGACGTCTCTGCCAGAGAGATTTACGGTAACAAGTCCCGAGAGGGCGTGACGTGGGATGGGTAAGCTAGCCGGAGAGCTAAGGCACGGGCGGAAGTCAGCTGCTGGATATCTCAGACTACATCTGCGCTGCTGGTACGTCTGACGTTGGGGCTGTCGGAGATGGGCCACATGGAAAGCTGGAAGGGGGTGGAGGTTGCCAGCGCCCCGTATTATGCAACCTCGAGTTGTGTCTCATCTAGTGGCCTTGGTACTTAGTCTGCCTCGTCTGCACATGTCTTCTTCCCAGGTACCAAGGCGTGGCGTGCCGCTTGACACAATCTCGTTGCCGCACGCCTGCTACACGGGAGCTGTACAATAGGGGTGATAAGAGTCAGGGAAGGATTTCGCGGGTCCATTCATTGATCTTTTGTCTTTCTCCCAACTTGGTCATTCATCTTCGTACTGGATAAGAAAGGGCCGCGGACATATGTACACAAGCACAAGCAGTTGCAGTGTCACGCCAACTCAGATCTCTCGGTCTTCATCTCGTGTGGTTGAACACTAGCGGCGGATTGGTGCGCGTCCATACTTCCTAGCGTACCAGAAAGAGAAACCTAAGAGCGAAGAAGAAAAGAAAGGACTTAACACCTGACTACCAACTAGTCCCCGGCCATCGTGCCGCCTGACAGCCCATTAGCTCGGCCCCGGGAAGTCGATCTGGTTCCGTCCCGTCTGTAGCGTGTCTGTGTGCATTGCAATGTGGGTGTGAATCAGGCAAACGATGCGGGCGTGTTTGTCCTTTTGATGGCTGAGATGGGATCGGTGCCATCCCAGCGTTCGGCAGATGGACCAGATCTCTTGGCCGTCCGCCATTGGGCACTTCCGTCCCGTGTCGTGCTTTTCTTCTTGTCGATGGGGCTGCGAGGGGCGGTTTCACCATTGCTAAGACAACGGCGACCAAACTGTGGGATTTTGACGCTTTCATTTTTTTCGGCCATCAGATGATTCCTTCGATGTTGCCTCGTCCGGTTAATTTATATCGCTCTAGCAAAACCTGATGATGATGATGATGACGACGACGACGACGGTAGGTACATGCCTCCTCCAAGTCGGTGCACAACGCAACAAACTGTCAAGAGCGACTCCCCAAAATCAGATAAAAAACAGTAGGCTTCATGACGTCTGAACATCACATTGAGCAGCTCTCACAAAACGCCTCTCTCATGCCAGTTGTATATATACCTTCTCCCCTACCCCCCCCCCCAAAAAAAAACCAAGAAAATTAACCCCGCCGCGATCGGTCCGGTTCCCAGAGCTGTCAGACTCCGTTGATGTATTTACAAGATCCTCCCCGGTGTTGTCGTGGGAAATAAAATGTACTGATCGGATCTTGTTGCATATCCTTCGTGTCCGACCTGATATATTTGGGTATAAAATGAGACACTGCGTGATGATGTAGGCGTTTTCCACTCAGACCTTGGCCCCCCCCCCCAATTTGCGAAAAATGACCCGTGCCTTTTCCTTTTTCTTCCTCGATGCCTCCGGTCCTGGTAGTGATCGTGGCTGGCGAACCAACGCCAGCAAATGCTGTACTTTTTTTTTGGCGACTTTTTGAAACCGCGACGACAAAGATGTTGGCGCATCCAGGATGCGTAGATTCCTTGATGATGCGTCGTCACCAGCAGGGCCGCCACTGTTCTAGCACAGTGTTCTGTCAGGGCGGTCCCTGGCAACTACAAGCCCGCCTCTCTCGGGCTAGCCTCTTTCAACCGACGGCCTGGGGCGGATGTTCTTGGCGTCGATTTGTTTCTTTCGCTCCAGTTTGGCGTAGTGTAGGCCGCACGCGTTGCAGAGCGTTCGCGCGCCATCGGGTCCACGACGCCACTCTGGCGTGTCGATTCTGTTGCAGCTGTGACATCGACCAGGAGGGGCAGCACGCTGTCGCATTATTAGTTTATATTCCTGTTCGAGTCAGGGGCCCGCGTTCGCTTACTCCTCTCCGCTTCTTGACACCGGCCATCTCGTAAGCAGACTTCATGCCGTCGCCGTACATGGCCATGTCCTCATCCTCGTATGGTCCTTTGCCCCGGCTAGCCTCGCGTGCCCGGTCGTTCATCACAACGCTTTGCTGAACCATCGTCCTCAGATTGTCCAACATACCGCGCATCCACTCCGCCATGTTTAGCATGTCTCCGATCTCGCGTTCTGAAGGCAGACGTGTGGGCATAGGGTGGGAGCCAGGGCCTTGCTCTTCCGCGGCACAGCGGCCGTATGCATCTGCAAAATTGAAAATTGTCCGTGACCCGGACGCAATCTGGTCAAATGTCAGCATTCGGCGCTGTGGAGCCCCAGGTGTCATGCTCCTTACCTTGGCAAGCGACTCCTGGTATTGCCATGCTTCGAAGTGTCTGCTCAGCGTCTGCTCGTATTTGTTGTCCCTCCTCAGGTAATCCGAGTCTTCATGCAACGACGAACGTGAACCATCAAAAGGCGAGGGGAGTGAGTGCCCAGGGTACCGTGGAGACATGGGATGTGCCGAAAGGGGTAATTGCCCGGGAGGAAGCTGGCCCTGTTGTGCGTAAGGGATGTTTTGTTGTTCTGCGGCTGTTGGTGGAAAAGAGCCGTTTAATCTGTGTGCTTCTACTTGCCTTTCCGCGGGGTGAGACTCATTCTTCAACGGAGGGGGAGAGTGTCGTGCTCCAGGATGGAAAGTGTTGACTGGCGCGAGCGCCGGCGGCCTGCTGGACAGTGAAGCCCTGGGAGGGTCGGAAAATGGAGGCATCGGTTCGCTCCTTGCGGGGAATGACGCCGGGTTGTGCAATGATCTTGGCGAAGGATGTTTGTCCTGGGGTGACAAGTCGGCGTATGGCCGAGACGACGTTGAGGATGCAAAGGGCGATGGCAGGCTCGGTGCACCTTGAACCGATGTCGACAGAGATGGTGGAAATGCAGACGTTGGCGGCTTTGTGCCTGATATCACCTCCTGTATCGATGGCAGCGACTGCCGTTGCGGCTCACTTTCTTCTGGCCTCCTCCTAGGCTCCACGGGGGAGACGATGCCCGGCATATTTGAGCCAGGAGTGGAGCGAGAATAGTTGGACGGGTACGAGGGTTGTTGAGCTTGGTAGTGAGGTGCAGGATTGAGCAAGGTTGCGGTCGCCATAGCCGAACCTTCCCTGTATGATCTATCCCAAGAGCCTTTGGATCGGTGGTGGTAAGGGTCAGAGTGGTTGGCAGAAGTGTGAGTGCTGCAGTTTTAGTGTTAGACAGAGCGGATCGAGGAATATATGAGTAGAGTTTCCACACCTTTGCCTGCCAGCAGTGTTGCCCAATTCCATAACGGGACAGGATCAAGACAGTCGTGTCAACACCCCAGCGCTTTAATGCGATGTGCCCAGCCTAATTCATCTGACGGCACAACGATCCACGCTGCAGGAATATGCAAGGCTTGCAATGACTAAGGGGGGTCACTGTTTGATCTCGCAACTCGATCCGACTCGACCAAGATAGATGCCTAGTCTCCGATTGCCGTGGGGCCGGTTGGTAAGCTCCTGTCAGAGTTCAATCCGAGCGAGGTTGACCAGGCGAGACAATCACGACCGGAATTATCGCAAAGCCAGCAGCGCCTTGCAAGGTGGCTTACTGGTTGGCGGCGGGCAACTTCACACGCACAAACGCACGCTGTCGTCAAAAACGCAGTTTTGATTCCGGGGTGTGGCGAGCTTGCAAGAACAGGAGGTTACAAGCCCGGAAAGCTTCTCTTGGACGCCTGTCCGAATGAGGCTCAAGGGCGAGTTTAGTGGTGCGTGATGTCGAGAACTCCAGCACTATTCGGCGCGAGTAGTGGGTGACAGCTCGGACCACAGATTAGGCTTTTGACGAAGCCAGCGGAAGATCGTTGCTTAAGCCAAGGTGAGTCAGTTGAACGGCAGGCGGTGGGCAGTTGGGTGGTGAATGTGAAATATCCCAGGGCCAGAGGCTGTTAACCTTTCAGGGAAGCACGGTTGCGATCCGAGTTGGTAGGTCCCAGTGCCAGTGGGGTGAGAAACAGGAGTTGCGGTCACCAGGATGTGAGAGGGACGGGGAGGTGGTGTATGTGTCTTGGCTCCGCAGTTATGCGCCGGTGTGGCTGTCGCAGGCCGGGAGCAAAACAGTGTTTGAATGAAGCGTCGTGTGCGTGACCGCGGGCAGCTCCTGGCGAAGGTTTCAGGCGAACCACTACGGATCGTGCGGGTGGGAAGGTTCGGCCAAGTGACAAAGTCAAAATGGATCTACTGCCGGTCGGTAGTGGTTGAGAATGCAGCCCGACTCGTATGCGGGGGAGGGTCGGAGGGCTCTTTCCAAGGTTGCGATGGTGCAGAGGGCAGTCGCAATTCTTCAAGTAGCCGAGTCACCGCAACGGCTTCAAGGCGCCAGGAGCCGAGTTTTGGGGCGGGCGAGTATGAAGAAAGGACCGTTGCTGATGTGGGTTCGCCACGTGTGGGAAGGACGCCAGATCCCGATTTGAGATTGAGATCCAGATCCAGATCCAGATCGAAGGGGTTGGACGTGCGGTTTGGTGGACGTGAGCGTGGAGTGGGCGTGTGGACGAGGCAGGCACACAGGCACGCAGGAAGGTGGCAGGTTACAGAAGTCGAAGGTCAGAGGTCAGGCCAGAGGTTGCGGACGGGGCGGGCTCGCATCGATAATAATAACAATTACCATCAAACTGGCTGCAGAGAGGGGAGGGGGGGAGGCACTTGTTCAAGTTGCCGACGAAAGGGATTCACGGCTAAGATTTAATAAACAAGAGGGAAGACAGGCCTGGGATGAGAAACTCGAGGTGCGATTTGTCTGGTTTTGGGGCGCTGGGGCAAGGCGCAAGGTCGTTCACGTCCAGGCAAGGAATAGATAAAGTCCACAGTACCGTACGGTCCAGTGCAGTGCAGTGCACCCCATCTGGGCAGTTTTGCGGTCCCCATGCTCAGTTGGTGCTGGATAGGTAATAAGTAGACCGAGTATGTATCTGCGCGGCAGGGGTCCTCTTGGGGTACGTACCGAGTACAGATGTACCCGTCTAAGTACAGCCGAAAAAAGATACATGATCAATACTCTCCCCTGTCCACCTACGCCAGAGGCACGCACCACGACACCGTGCAGGGGTGGGCCACAAGCGCCTCACCGATGTCAAGGAGCCCTGTTCCCTGCTCATGCACATGAGATGTCGATGGGTGGAAAACCGGGGCAATCTGGGAGAAGCAGAAACAAGAAACCCTGCAATGCGCTAGTACCACGACAGGACAGATTGGCGTGAGGTGGGGGAGAAGGTTCTCCCGCGGGGGGGGGGGGGGGTTGATCGCGCTGTGGGCTTCAGCAGTGAGCTGTGATCCTGTTCCTGGTAACCATCCGCAATCCGTACACAGTACATGTTCATGCACTTATAGCGCAGGGCTGATGTTATGGGACAGGGTCAGGCTGTGTTGGACGAAAGCAGCCCCGGCCACATGGATCAGCACGCCTGGGCAGCCTGGATAATTCATCCTCCTCTTCTGTCGGCCTCTGTTGGTCTGCCACTGCATGTCTGCCTGTCCGATTTATCTAATTGTATCTGCCTGTTACTGTGTGTTCGTCGTTCATGGGAAACTCGAATGACCACGGCACCATTTGTCCAAACGGCCCCCGCGGCCTGCCAGTCGCAAGCGGGTCTGGGCACCACGCGCAGAAAAGGAGATCCCGATCTGCTACAGGGGTCTGGCGCAGCAGTGGAAGGTCACAGTGGCCGCTGCAAGTCAGGCAAATAATGATAAGTAAACGTCTGGTACGGGTACGGGTACGGGACGGTGCGGCGTGGCTCTCATCCCTTAGAAGTGGCCCTGGGTAGGATTCGAGGCATCTCGTGATCAGGGAGAAACACCGCCGCGAGAGGCCAAAAGCTTCCAGCCAGGCGCAGCCACTAGCAAGCGTTGAGCCGGCGCCCAGGTTCGCAAGGTATATACATATTCTTGAACAGACGGAACGTGGTAGAGTTTGGCAAGGTCGCAGCCAACACTTCCCCTTTGGCCCTACCCTGCTGTGCTCTGCTGCTGTGCTTTTGCAGGAAGACTTGCTGCGTTGAGATCCGGGACAGATCGCAAACTTTTCTGTGCCCGAGCTCATGGCAACATGGCTGTCTGGGCTCGGCCGGAGAAAGCAGGCCTGCGCGAGTAAGACCCGGGGCAGGACTCTGTCAGTCTTTGTCGCTCCCGTCCCCACGCCATCTCCCCTGTCGTCTCCTTGATGTGCGTGATCTGGCGCGGAGGTTGGGGCGGGCAGATGGATGAGATGGACCCAGGTGGGGGAGGGTGACAACGTAGGACACTCTCTCACCCGCACGCGGCGCTGGGTGACGACGACGGGCCAGAGATGGACGGCCCCCAGCCGGTGTTTCGAGACGTTGGATAACAAGGACAGGACAGAGGCAGATCACCCACAGGACCGTGTCGCAGCACCTGCTGTGAGACTGTCCACCCACTAATAGCCAACCACGAGGTGGCGACCCGCGGCCGAGTGGCAGACGAGGCGGCTCGTGTCGAATGGACAAGATGGGAACTATGGCCGAACAGCGTGCCATCGGGCCCAGGGCCCAATCTGGGAGCCGGGACAGTGAGCAGGAGAGATCGCTGTACTGTCGATAGTATCTCGATTGCCTAGCATGATAGCAGGGGCCAATATGCAGGAGCGGTAATCTCTCATCTCTCTTGACAAGAAAGTGGTGCCATTTTTTGTGGGTGGCACTGGCATTGGCAGTGGATGGGCCACGCACAGGGCGGGCTTCAGGGGACAGGGGCCAGCCAGCGACGTGGTAATTGGACCCGAACCGATGCACGCCTTTCTGACAGCTGGATCGAAGGTGTGTCTGCCTGCATTTCGATTGAGGTGGTGGTGGTACCGTAATGGTGGTGGTGATGGTGGTGAGGGTGTCGTCAGAAGGGTGGGCGGCTTGCATTGCATCGCTGTCGTGTAGTGTAGTCTACATCTGGACCCGACTCTCTGCTCTGCTCTGCTCTGCTTTGCGCAGGACGCAATGCCTGGCTGTCATCCACCAGTGCTGGCTGGCTGGCTGTCTATTTGTCTCCTGTGCTGCAGGGTCCGCTGCTCTGCTGCTGCTGCTGCTGCTGCAGCAAATCCCAAGGCCCCTCGTCAAGACTTGCCATCGGCAGTCCTGTGCTGCGACCACGAGGCCTGGCCTTTAGCACAGCCCGATTACCCACGACTTGCTCGGCCCTTTGAGCAATAGGCGAGGCGGGTTGATTCAATAGAGTCCTTTCCAGAATCTGCCGTGGGAGCGATGAGGAAAGCACATACTGTGGCATCTGTCCATCCACCCGGCAGGTGGTACGGGTGTGTTCGGGGCGCAGACTTGGTGGGCGAAAGGGGTGAGTAAACACTGAAGTGTACACTACATTTTGCGAAGCTTGGGGCCGATCTAGGCAGCGTTGGGCCCACCTGCAGGCCCGATCCGGCTAGCATCTTGATCTCACAACCAAGCGGCCACAACCATGCCCCGTGCTGCGTACCTAGTGTACACAGTACTGAACGGTCGGGATCGGGGTTGACCACTGTATGTACCATGTAGGGACAGAGGCGCTCCGACACGCCCTGAGGACGTCGATTTCTCCGGCTGTTCTAGCGCCGTTCCATATTCGCCCACGAACCTTGGAAATGATCGCGCCGGACGTCAAATCAAGACGCAGCGAAAGGAGCGTGGAATAATCAACAGTGTG
The DNA here is from genome assembly GCA_014872975.1 of Diaporthe citriasiana. NCBI lineage: Eukaryota > Fungi > Ascomycota > Sordariomycetes > Diaporthales > Diaporthaceae > Diaporthe > Diaporthe citriasiana. The sequence goes on along the minus strand of JADAZS010000137.1, from coordinate 50,656 downwards.
TGCTGTGCACCGTAGCCGTAGGTGCGTGTCCCGGAAGTGTCCCGGTGGCAGCTCAATTATTTCCCTCGGGAGCCGGCCAGCGCTCGTCCGGCATGGCATCCGCGGTCGACGTTGCTCTTAGTGACCGGGGAGGCAGGAGCTTGTATGAACGTAGCTGCCCGGGGTGTGCTGCCTGCCGACATGATTTGTTCGCTTTGAGGGCGCACATTCCATGCAATGGGGCGACTAAGCTGCCTCGACTTGCCATTTCTTCTGCCGGATCCTCGCTGAACTGCCCAACACGTACATAGCACAGCAGAGATCTCACCTTGCATCGCAGCTGCCTCTCTTCCCTTCCTGGGTGCCCGAGATTCTGCGCATGTACTGCCAGCAAGCACATGTTTCCGCTTGTTGACGTTGTGCTTGCTGTCGAGACCGGCCGCTTCCTTCCCTGGCTGCCCTCCTAATTCACTACATACACACAACTCGCCATCATGTGTCACACCACAAGGCACCTGTTCCCGTCCAACATCGGGCCTTTTGGGCCTCTCACACCCACAACTATAATCTATGTGCCTTGGCGTCATGGACTTTCCACCCAAGCAACGTTTTGTCACGCTACCAACTTTTGGCATACCAGGACGTTCAATGCTGCACCCGGACGGGCTGGAAAGTCTGAGGCACGGAACTGAGACCTCAAACTGCCCCCACCGAGAAGGTGACCTCTCGATGTCAGCTTTGACAGCATAAAACCTAGCCGTCGCCGAGCATGAGTCTCCAGGCACTCGCAATCGCCTTGATGAAAACTTGAGTTTTTGGGGGCAGCGGGCAGCCAAGCTTCAACTTGCGGTTGGCGGCGAGGCTAACACGGCGCAGGCCCACTCGGGTCAGAGCACCTGACTGCAGCAACTGGCATGATTCTCAGCCCGCGGAAATCGCTGACAACAACAACAAACTCTTGTGAAGTGCACGCGTTAAATCAAATCGTGCCTCATGAGACGGCCATTAGAGCATATTTCTGCAGGTCCGTGAACGGATCGACCCAAGATGCTGACCAGATCTGGCAGCCTCAAACTTTCTCTCAGATCTGCGATAACGTGTTTCAACCCGACAGCAGGCCACATGCGGCAGCCTATCGGGCACAAACCTCAGGGTCGGCACTGAGCAGGCGGATCCTGAAGTTTGTTGTCGCGCGGCATTTTGAGTTCCCCGCAAGATCCTTTTGCAAACCTTGGTCCATAGGTCCGAACGCCACCGCGGAACGGGAGGAATACACGTCGCATCCACCTGCTCAGATTTGCGACAGAACTTGCGCTGCGTGACCTCTTCACCGTGCACGTTCTCAGATTACAAGCTCCAGCTAAATTATGCTGGGAAAAAGCTTGTCTGGGTCCCGGCATGATTCAACGGCGTTCTTGTCAAGCTGTGTTGCGCAGTCCCGCGGAAAGCCTGTCCAAGCACTTAGACGCACTGAAATGAGAGATGGCGAACAAATTAAACCTCGCCAGTGTAATCGCTAACGTACCTTACGCAACCCCGCATACCTCCGATCACGCCTCGGATATATGCCCGCAATTGTGTCCGAATGGTCCTGCTACAGAAATAGCCAGAGCCAGACCGTGGGTCTATTCGACTCGAAGCGACTGGCTCCGATTGCACCAAGTTCGTGAGCGGGAGTACCTCGGGTCTGAGAACGGTGTGCTTGTCGAAACATATATCTTGGGACGAACCAAGATCTTGAAGGTCATGAGACCCGAGTTCCGGCAACAAACCATGACCACTCTTGGTCAATCGAGAATTCTGGGCGTCACAGCGAAAGCGAAAGGTGACGTGGTTGGTGGCTGACCTGATGCAGTCCTCCTGCAGAAATCATGTTCGTGGCTTACCCTGGCCGACACAGCTATCAACAAGGATAATCCTATCATGGGTGCGGCTATCGACGACAGCAAAATTCCAACCGCTTTCGAACACATGTGGCTTCTCTTTTGGATTTCCATTATGCGCTACGCTGTGTTGTGCAGCAGTCTCATGCCGAGGACCAAATGCAAGAAACAATCTGGAGTGCTGATTTTCGCGTTCGGGCGATTGGTGGCTCTTTGTTTCGCCTGAAGGAACACGCTGCATCGCCGTTGCAGAGAACCCCGTTGCACCCCGATGACACGATACTACGGTATCGCCACATGACGGTTGGGATGAAAATACTCCTTGGATTGATGTGATCTACAACCCTTCCTTTCTTGCGGCTCGGGCCCTGGATTGACGGTAGCTGCTGTGAGCACGGAAACCTGGCTGCCGGAACACTGTGTGCTTTCTCTGTGTCTAATCTCTTTCGTATCATGAGCCCTGGCAGAAACAGTGACTCCGCTAGATGCTTAGGGCAGGTGGTATTGGGGCGTGCTGCCGTTCACTTGGAGTTACAGCTTTGACGCCGGCAAGCTGGGACCTCCGCAATGGTCCCAAAATAGCTGTGCGAGGCAGCCTACAACAATGGACTTAGATTTGCCGCAGTTGGTATAAGGCTCCGCGATGGGTTTGGATATATCAGCGACCGAGTTGTGCAATACAGTGCTCACGGTCAGGTTCATCCAGTAGCCACCGAGGCAGAAGACAAAGACGGAGAAAAAGAAGGGGGGGCTTCGCACGACCACCAAGCTGTAATTGGCAACGATTCGCCTCACTATTGGACCCAGCAGCACATTGGGACTCGGCAATATCCATACGAAACGCATCCCAGCAGAGCGATCTGACGGGGGTCCATCTGGCATCACGGAGATTTTGCGACTCGCGTCGTACAGTGCAACGCAGCTCAATGCACACCTGTCGAAACACAGATCCACTACAACCGCGCCAGGAATCCAAGTCTTTACAACCGCCGCTATAGAAGGAAAGTTACTTGCAAGACAAGCTGCCCATGCCCGCTCTCTCGGACCTCATGTGGAAAGCCCGTCACGACCAAATTGCGAAATTGGTGAGAAAGCTACCAGCCCACAAGGGTTGCCCGCCTCCTATGCAAGTTGCTCAAATGACTTTTCCAGCAACAGAATCACGATCCCATTCCAATCAGCTGTAAATCATCATTTGCGCACAAGACGGCGACGGAAGGCACCAGGGCAGGTGCTCAAATACTAATGCTGCGATAGAAGGTCAATCGGCTTTCGTCTTAGAGTACAACTTCGGCCACTGTGGACACCACACAGCTCCGGGGAGGGCTTGGAAGCCTGTCCACCCACGGTTACCTCCGCCCACTACGCAATTTTTAAGCAAATCGCGATTGGTTTGTTGAGGTTCGAGAGTTCCGGAGGAGCAGCGACGTCCGTGGCCTCTGATATCACAGCTGTCCCAGAAACAGAGCGGCTGCGCCTCCTGAGCGGATGCTCAATGACACGAAGACATTAAGTCTTTGATTCAGGCCGTCCACAATCTAGATTGGGCTCGCCTGGACCCTGCCATTGCATCCTGTCACAATCTGCGGGTCTAAATCCCGATCTCGATTACCTCGTACGCAACATCTGACGTTGACCTCTGCGAAAAACTTTGGAAAATTCGCAGCGGATCCTGTTATGCAATACTCAGCTCATTTTGTTCTCGACGCAGAAGCCTGCAAACACAGTGAGGCTCTACAGTACAAAGGGGGGAAATTGTCTTGGACGGGAGCCCATCCGGTAGTCCGGAACCCCACGACAGTAACACGACGTGGCAGGGCGGACCTCGTCAGATCCTGACCTGCCACTTGTCGTCACCGCTCACCCGCGGGCAAGGTGTGGGCCCCTTGTTTGACAGCTGTTTGCACCCGCGTTAAGGTTCGTGATGCCCCTGTTGCTGCTGGATCTGTGGTATCCACTTTGGGATCGCAGCTCTTGCCCCTGATATTGCAACGACTCGGCCCCTTGAATCCATCCAACAGGCTCCTCCCTTCAAGCTTCGAGAAGATTTCAGGAAAGGAAGCGCCCCACGCCTTCTCTCGGGACTGTGTGGGCCCTTTCCGATCGCGTCGGACAAAGGGAGTACAGGTATGGACGTACCTACTGTACAACCAGGGAAAGCATGTCGGTGAAGCCTTCGCCGCCGGTGCTTCCGCGTCGCTGCCGGGTACGGAGGAACAATGTTGGTAGAATATAGATCTCCCATCTCGTCCAACGTCTCGGGCGCTTGAGACAACAACCTTTGATCTGCTTCATCATGTTCCTGGAAGTGAGGACAGTACTGAATTTAACTGTCAGAAAAGAAAAACGGTCACAGTTGCCCCCCCCCCCCCGACAGGAAATCACCCAGCGTCGTGTGCTCGACGCCATGACACTCCAGCACACTGTCCTTCAGGATGATCACATCCTGTCTCGATGCCTGAGAGACGATCATGGGCTGTGTGAGCTTCTTGGCGAGAACTCCAGTACCCACACAAGGCATGGGGACTTTTATGACAACGGTGTGGAATTGTCACATCCTGAATCTGAATCCAAATCCTGACCGCTCAGGATGGGGTTTGTGTGAACTGTATCGACACGATGGGGCCACCCGCGGATGACCTTGTGATCTCGAATCATTCGACCTGGTAGACCCAACCCGACTCGAGTGCCCACCCCTCAGTGGGTGCCCCTGCACACGATCCTCGATGACAATGCTTACAGGGTAAAAGTCCCAAGGTGGCCGGGAACAGCTGCCGATCTGGGAAAAATGTCCATCGAGAGCTGTCAAATCACGGCACCGATCACTACGGGGATTGATCTGCAGACACTGGGTCCCGCGAGAGATAGCCGTGTTTCCACTCAGATCCGGTCATGACCGCATAAAATCAAATCTCTTCGCTACAGCGACCTTTCCTCCGGGTCGTCTCCCACTTGCAGAATCACAAGCGAGATATGTACAGCGATGCGTACATTCCTTCTCAACTCAGCTGTGCCCCCGACAGAGGCTGCTCGCCGCGAGCTCTACGCACTTGAGCACTCCGTGATGAAGCAAATCAAGTGCACCGTTCTGCGCTCAACAGCCACGGATAGCTCGGATTTCCCATAGCCTCACCAACCTGTCTTTGGGTACCTGGATTTTCGCCTGGATCTGGTTGTATGGCCCTACTAGCCGTCAGAAGCATGAGACCTGCCTTCATCTGACTGGTACAGTAGTACCAGTCAGATTGACTGGGCGGTGTTCTCAGAGCACTCACGGATAGTTGTCCGCCCTGTCAATTATTTAGGTCATGCATTGCAGCCTGCACGTTCTTGGGGGCCACGGAATCTGGGGAGGGGGCACAAGCAGCTGTCAACCGTCAACCTTGCATAGTTTGAGGCATGCCAGCAGGCCATTCGTCGCTGAAAGAAGCAGAGGCTTCTCACCTGTCACATTCGAAGAAGCAATAAGTGTTGCGAGGCTAGCCTCCCTCGTCCTGAATAAGGAAATGGACATTGCCTTTGATTCATCGAGTTGCCGCCTGACAGAGAGCTTCACTCTAGAAAAATTGTGACCAAAGAGCTGGAAAGCATCAACCATGGCACCGCAAGACAGCCTCTTGAGCCCTTGGGTCTGAAGTAGACGCGAGAAGCACCATTGGATCTGATAAGTAATCCCCTCGCCTCGCTGTCAGCACGGTACGCAGCACTGTCGTCAAATCTGCGTCGACAAGCGCTAGACGGGGTGTGCTGCCGCTGAATCTTCCCGGCAGTTTTATATCGGACACATAAATTTGGAACTCCGTCAGCATGCAGCCGTGGTGCTCGTACGGAGCGGCAGTAGCCAGCCCATGGTTTTGCAGACTGGTGGGCATCGGTGAGATTGGTCGGATCCATTTGTCGTTGTCAGTGTTGCCCTCGCGCCGAATGAAGGCACCGTCCCGATTAGAATGGTACTTCACTAGTGCCCGTTAATTGCCCTTTCCAAGACAGCTACCTCGTGCTTGTGAGATGATGGAAGCAGTGGACAAGCTCGAAAACTCTCCGAGTGTCACGAGCGCACGACTACATGACACAGCACAATTCGACGTTGACGTGACGGCATCCAAGGTTGTACACCTGTTGCACCCTGCTGTACCAGCACGCAACGAGCAACGAACACCACTACCTTGGTGGCACCTCGAAGGCACAAACTTGCACCACAGTCTCGCGAGGCACTCTGTCCGATTCCAACCCATGCAAGGCAGGGCTGGAAGGGAACACATATCTCGTATATGAGCCTGTAAAGACACCCTGGAAGGACAGCGGAATGCAGCATCTGGCCTCTGTGCGATACACATCTTGTACCGCCTTCATACTGCTGCAAGACAAGGCATCTTGTGCTCTGGCGGCAATGGTATCCCAGTTGAGACAGCTTGCCTTGCCGCCATGCGGTGCCCGGCTGAAGGATGCTCAGCAAATACGTCTGAGAATGCCTCAGGGCCGAGTATCCTGAAGCGACTCGCAGGCTGCTTCGAAAGGCTAGGGCAGAGAATGAACGGAGCCAGCCTACCGTACCCGACTTGCTGCATCTCAGCTGCCAATGGCAGGACTCCCGTACAAACCCAGACCTGGGTACCCATACGGATCCTTGGCCTCCTCGATCATCTCATCGGGCGTATCTAGATCACTCCAGACTGGCGGTAAATCTGTCAGAATCCTGGACTTGGGCCCACCGTAAAAAGCAAATGGGAGATTACTTCTGATGCGAGACTTGACAGAAGCCCAGGGCAGTGCGGGCTATTTACCTGGCACTTCCCGTCGCTCAAGTCTTGTTTTGTTCCGTGCAGTGTAACGTACATCCGAGTGACCTTCACAGCAAGGCACATCATAGCACAGAGAACAACAGAGAAGGGGGAGGGGGATTTCGTTGACATATCATCACATCATAGACACTAACGCCGGGGTCTCATGGTACCTGCACTTTGGTCTCACAAAGCTCTAGAGTTTTAGCAGGCTTTTCGCGTGCCGGGAGAGAATGACGCCTAGGAACTTTCCAATGCTCGCTCATACTTCGAGGATTTGTCTGCTACATACTGGTACCCTGGTTGGGCGAAGCGTCCATGCGCCTAAAGCCGTTCGTTCCCCCGTGCCCAACAAGCAGTAGAAGGTGTGCACTTCTCAATATATAGCATACGGCCAGAGCAATTTCGCTTGCTAGCAGGAAGCCGTACAGTACACGAGGAAGCGTGACGCTGCCACGTACAGGGGGAACAGACTGGATTTCACCAACGGGTCCAAACTCCAGAGCCGCGCACCATCAAGCCACCCGTCGTTGCACGATCGAGACGCCGTCCTTACTTAGGCAGCAAGGGAGCCTCGGAAAGAGCAGGCAATTGTGCGACTTCGTGATCAGGGCTGTGCAAACTCGAGCACGCACAAGAGCTCGCTGTGGACGCAGCCAGCGTGGCTTGCCAGCCCACAGGAACGTTGGGTCCCCTGATACGTGCCAACGGCTGCTGAGAACTAACAGTCAAGGACGTTGGTTGGGCGCGCGGGCAGCAGACAGGACGCCAAAGTGATGACAGGCGGCACGGGGCGCAACAGACCAAGCCAACATCCCGAACACCGTGTATGTACCACCCAGTCGCCTTCGCTGGAGCCGCAGCCCAACAACTACTCTACTTCGGTCACGTCTGCCACCAACGTTTTTCCGTTTTGTGCTCAAGTAGTACACCACAGTGCCGAGGAATCATTGTGAGGCTGTATCTTCCTTAGTTCATGCAGCCTCCTACGGCTTGAAAGCTGTCACACAGGCCTCCTCGAGCGAGCGACCGCTGCTTCCTGCCAATACATGTCCCGAAAGATGCTCGGATGTTGATCAAGCCGTCGGGATGCCGACATTGTGAGAGCTCAAGCCGCGCCTGCTAGCCACCCACGGCGGCACGACGGAGCCGTTGCTGGGGACTGCTTCTAGGGTGTGGGCAAGTCTGACTGTGTTTTCGACGTGCTCGACGCACCGCCGCATGCCGGTGGCCTATCGCATTTTGGAGAGCCATGGGACGGGTGAGACAGAAGATGCGATAATTTCCCCTTTATGTATAGGATCTGACGATACCAAACCGACAAAAGAACATGTGAGTAAGCACCGCTCGCTATCAGCCTCCGAGAAGAGGCAAGAAGACCGACTATGCGCTGCCGACCTCTGGCCTCTTGTAGGAAAGATCGGCTCAAGATCTGACGGGTCACATTTTGGGTGACCATCCCGATCACCTTCTTCTATTCGGAATGTAACCGACTGTGGGCGACCAACCCTTGTGACCTGTCACATTTCACCACGAAAAAGAGGAGCAGGCCCGGCCCACACGCGCCGTTGGCCCACGATGCTTGTCCGCACATAGTAGCGCTGACGTCTTGACAAGTGCCCCAACGTACGATTTCCCACATGAGCCACCTTTTAAGGTCACGAACCCCGTCCGGCCATATCTCGCTTGAGCAGGGCGACCATGGTGCCCAGATGCCAGTCCCTCGTCTCGGTTGGACTTGTCCACGAAAGACGCTGACCACCCTCCCACGCGCCCTGCCCCCACATCCCATGAGAATCCCAGCCCGTTAAATCTTATCGAGATTCGACTTGATCTCGTGTCGGGCGGGGAGATCTTAGCCGCTTTCATACAGATTTCGGTGTTCGATTCCTCCTGGCCATCTGGGCGGCAGACACCGGTGGCCGATGGCGCCTGGAGCTGAAACTCCACCAAGAGTCATGTTTTTGATGACGGGCCGGGGGTCCCATAGATGACACACAACAGGCCGTCGTGCCTCGCGTCTTGAGCTTCGGGTGTTTATTGCCGCTGCTTGCTTCTCTCTGTCCTTCTGTCTTCTGACCTGTAACGTGGCTGCACGCAACGGGGATCGGACGGAGAGCTGAGACATGCGTTAGGAGACGTCGTCAGGTGAGACCACACGTGATGGAACACGTTGAACTCTTTGTTCTTCTTCAACATTGCCCCGAAAGGATCCCTCCCCTCCACCCCGCTTGGCGCAGGATCAAGCACGGAGCGACCTCCTGACAACATCATTCGCTGGACCCCATGCCTGCTCGAGATCCTGATCCATCTCACGGCTTGACCACAGCCGGCAAGGGCTGTCAGGTCTGCCGCTCCGGGTCCGATATTGTGATAAGACCTACCTCGAGGCCCTTGGCAAGCTGTCAAAGTCTCGTTTATTCCTTCCCTCGGGACGCCATGTGGCACTCCTGAGCGGCTTCTTGCCTCTGGCTACTTTTTTTCTTTATTCCCGTGCCTCTCGCCCGCCATACTATAGAGAGATGCCTGCTTTTCCCCTTCACCGAGCCCTCCTTCTCCGCCAGAAGGTGCACGTGCGCGGCCCGTAGAGAACTGCATGCTCCCCGACCTGGAAGCTGCCCCCCCCCCCCAGAGGTAGCGCCGCGTCGAATAGATGCAGAGACGTGCACCCGAGAACAAGGATGGCCGCCGGTCATGGTAGCTGTACAACCCGCATCCGAGCATACCGAGGTGCTGGGTCAGAGATTCGAGGCCGTCGTTCGACCTGGAGATTTGCGTCCTGGGCAAGATGCCCCCAGCCTCCAACTGACCTGCCTCATCGGGGAAACACGTGCGTTGCTGACAATTCTACGAGTGGGCGAACCAGTATGACGTCCTGTGGAAAGGCAGACAGGCCAGGCACGCCAGAGCAGGACCAATACGGCCCCACACGGACTTTTCCTTCGCAAGCCCGGGGGGAGGGGGGGAGGGGAGACAAGGACTTGTATGGGGTTTCGAATGTACCTCATGCTTTTCCTTTTCCTTTTTGCGTTCTTGCTTGCGCAAGTATAGACTACTGCGTCACTCAAGGACACACTCTCCGAACCACCCCTTGTTTAGTGCTTACACACCCGCTCGCCTTTTTCAACACCACCCCGGCCAGCAGATCTGCCTCGGCTCGACTCTTGAGCTTGTGGGAATGTGTGTGCCATCGTGCGAACAGAGCGTGGAGTCTGTAATGAAGGAGCGTACACCCCCTGAGGGCAGTGGTCCTCGCACGGTCAAGGGGGGGAGGGGACGCGGATGCCGTACCCGGGGAATCGTCTTGGAGAGTCTGACACCCGCACCTCCCTTGGTGGCCCCTGGTGCTGTGCTGTCACCTGGGTTCGTCGTGGAGCTTTCGTGGTTTCACTGTGGGTTCTCTGTTGATGGCCTTGGTGTAATTCGTAGCCTTCGTAGGACATGATGGTTACGATGCTTGGTGAGAAAGTTGTGCAAATGTTAGGATTGGAATTAGAACTCTCCATTACGAGCTTTTATAGGTTTCTTCGTTGGTGTTGCCTGATTTGGGCGGACAGGCTTAGAGAACGATGTCCACTGTGCGAGACAGCCCTGTGATGTTTCCTTCCGACTGGACACACGAAGACCAAGAGATATTGGCTTCCTGTCTATAAGCGGCAGCTGGTAGACACCATCTAGATCCGATGTTAGGGCATCTGGTTTCGGCGGTACTGTCTCAGCCACCCTCAGGACAGCCCATGGAAGGCGTCGCGCCAAAGCGGGAGTGTCTTGAGCTTGAGCACTGAAAAACACTGCGTCCCTGAAGCTGGCAATGCATGTACAAGGTGTGAGAATGTAGGGAAACAGGCAGCCATATTATCGAGAGGGTTTTCTCATGGGAAGAAGAAGCTCATGCTCTGATTCGTCACGACAAATGCTGATGATTGTGATACCATGAAGTTGCGGAAGCCATTGCAACGTACCAAACTAACGCCTTCGATGAATTTCATATTGCTGGTCTTGTGCTTTCTACAATGCCTAGGAAATTGAAACGCTGGACACGCGAGCCAAACGCACCATCCGGGCAGAGGGCAGCGCGGGCGTGACCGATGGGTGACCTCCAGGAATTCGTGTTGAATACAAAAAAACACCGCCGGGCGGGCGGCAGGGCCGCCCCTTGAATACACCTCGCCTAAGTCAGACCAGCGATCTGCCTCAGCTACACCTGCTGCGACGCCGGAAGTTGCCCAGGAGGCTCTCAATGCCGGGAACGTGGCTCAGGTCCCTGAATCCCTTGCCAGCGCACTCGCGCTCCCCAATCTCGATGACGGCGCCAACGATGTCCTTGTTGATCTCCTCGGACACGACGCTGTCACCCTTGTATGCCGCGTGGCCGGCGACGAGGTGGCGGATCCACTTGGCCGCGGTCCAGAGCTCGCCACTCGCGCGCCGCCGGATCAGGTCCAGGTAGGTGGCTAGCTCGCAGCGCGTGACGACGTCGACGTTCACGCTGTCTAGGTAGCTCTCGACGAGCGGAATCAGCCCCGGGAAGCTTTCGCCAGGGTCAAGACCGTCATCGCCCACGGCGTCGCGGTCATACTCCCCCGCGGCGGCCGCCGTGCCGTTGATGATCTCGTTGACGCTCATGAGCCGGTACTCGTCCTCGACCGGGCCCAAAGGCGTGGGCGGCCTGCTGATGCCGCCGTTGGGTGTGTTTGCGCCGCTGGCGCGCGGGGATCGGGTCGTGAAGGGGTTCTTGCGGAAATAGAACCTCTCGTTCAGGGTGGCGTCACGGCGGTGGGCTGTCTCCATATTCTCATCGACCTTGGCGATGGGAATGTAGAAGTTGAGGTCGAAAGACAGAATGGCGCGGGTGATGAGTACGATGAAGACGGCGAAAGCAGCGTTCTCAAAGTCGGTGACCTGGATCTCCATAGGCCGGAACTCGACACGCCAGCCGATGTTGTTGTCGGCCGGCGGCGGCTTGAAGCGCATGTGCTGCCAATTGGTCGACTGGATGTTCTCGAAGTGGTCCGTCTTGCTCATGTCCAGGCTCTCGAGATCCTCCTTGAAGATGACAATAGGGTCCCGGATGAAGAGGTGCGCAAAGTGTGTCGCTAGCCGGTCGTCCATGCCACCATCGACGAGCTTCTGCTTGATGGACTCGTCGATCACGAGGTCGGGGTCGAAGTACTCGGGCCGGAGACGCGAGTCGGTGGATATGTATGTTGAATTAGAGGCGTAGCGGGACTTGGGGATGCGCCACCGGTCATTTTGCAGAGGCTTGGGCAGTCAGCTGGGTCCAAAGCACGGCAGAAGTGCTGGAATTCAGACATACCTTCTCTCCAAGTTCTTCAGGGGTTCGATCGTCGACAGCCCGGCTGATCTGGTTCCACCGGACATCTGTGTCTGCCAGAAAGCCCTTGTAGATTGGCGTAGCCGCTGTCAAGGCGAGCAGGATGGGTCCAAGTGGACTAAGCTGGTCGTACATTTTTCTGCCCTCAGTGATATTCTTGGCCTGGAAAGTAATCTGCAAGCAACAGCTGCCCATGCCAAAAGCCATGGCGTCCATGTGAATAAAGTTATCGGGAGCGGCTCCGTTCCTTACATCGTCGTCCTCTGGCCAGCTGTGAAGATCGTAGTTCACCGTAGGGTCTTTCCATGGCCAGGGGGTATTCTTGTCTTTAAACACTGGCACATTCACCTGAACCTTCCTGCCTCGCCGCCAGCGTATGTTTGCAGCCAAGGTTGGGAAGCGGATATGAGGGTTCGCGATTTCGTCAGGAACGAACTGCGAGCGCAGCTTAGGCCCCGAGACTGGATAGTGCGGGTCGGTGAAGACCCCCGGGCCTCCTATCCTGGGGAAAGTCGTGAGGGTGATAGGAAATTCTTCTGGCTTCATGTGGTCCTTTGCAATGGCTCGCCTGAGGATCATGTCCGGTTCCACCTTGAGGAGTTCTCTGAATTCGATGCCCCATGGCTTGCCAGGAGTCGCTTCCAGCATGAATCTTCCAAATTCGGGATGGAACACAGGAAGTGGCTCATTTGCACTGAGGAACGGGTCAGCTGGTCCTCTGGAGGTGCAAATCTGGGCTCAGTCTCACCTTGCTCCGGCCACATCTTGAAGAGCTGGCACGCAACCACCCTTGGCGGCAAGGTTGGAGTCCGATGCGAGGGCCTCCAGAATGTCTGCCTGCCTGAGGGATAGGAGAACGCGAGGGTCATCCTTTGAGTGTGTCACTACGAGATACTCAACCTGGATGTAAGTCAGGTGTCAGTGAGTGGCTTCTTCCTGGTTGCACGAGACCCGGCACGGTTGTAGTAGGAATCGTACCTCGTCGCCCCAAAGCATGGCATCTGACTCTTTCCCCTTGGCCTTGTTCCATATCTCCAGGAGTTGCTAGTTCGAAGGTCAGCACGATGCTCAGGGTGATGCAAAGTATTAGCCAGGAAATCGTCCTCACCTTGATGCCCCATTCACGGACCTGATCGGCATGTTGCTTGGCTTCTGGCCAATCCAGGGGTGTGCCGAGAGCTCTTGACAGGCCGTCAGCAAGGATATTCGGAGACAGGGCTCTGGAAGGAGTTGAGGGCATGGACGTACAATAACCCCATTATGAATGAGTGAGTACTGGCCGCGAGCCTCAACGGATGGTAATATGCGAGGCGGCAGTCTGCAGGGACGCTTCAGGCGGATTGGATACCGACGATATCCGAATTTGGCCCGAGTGACTTCACTGCATCATCCGTTGAAGATTTTCGGACTTTGGCGGGGGTCAGGACGCACTGCACTCGGTCACAGAGGGCGATAGACTGACGAGAGGGATCAACAGACTGAAATATAGGAATTCTCTCACAGGGGAGACTGAGAAGGGGCCTATTGCTGGAGAGACAATCTGCAGCAGACTTGCGGGCTCCACTGCGGCTTGTGCATCAACGTCGGTGGTGTGCCGCGCTTATTATGCCTTCTGCAAACAGGCCTAGACACCGGCAGGATGGTTGCGCAATATTCCTGGACGGCGACTGGGTGATTATCGACCAAGCGAGGTGGGCAGTGATACTCCACGCCGCGCTCTATGTGAGTGTATATGTAATAAGAAGCCGGGTATGGAATCTACCTAGCCTGGACTTGAGATGGAGGCTGGTGGGAGAAAAAAAAACCCATCAACACGGAACGGGCCCAGAACGGGAGCGGGAAACGGGGGGCCGACTCGCGGAAAACGGCTTGCACGTAGTTGATCAGTCAGTCAGTCAGTCAGTCCATCGGCCGCGACCGCAGCGAGCCCAGACTAAATTACTAGACCGTGCTTGGTGTAGGGTTTGTTCGACTGGTTCTGCTCCCTCTTGACGAGTGAGTCGTGGGAATGATACACTATATACGTGCAAACAAATCATCCTCTAATAGTGGGCCCATCTGCCGACGAATCGTGCATAGATAGACCACCACCTATTTATACAGCAGCGTTTTTCACCCTGTGGTAGCCAAAACGCACATGATGCTTAGAAATCCAGGCGCCTTTATCGGACAAGCAGTCTCGCCCTGACAACTCTGTTGTGTCTCCATCTCACTGCAGCCTCCTCCGCTGGTTATGATCGCTCAAGAATCAAACATTTGATAGCTGTCTGCTTTAAGGGGCTGTAGCCATTGATTGTCCTTTGTTCATTGCACAAGTTCGACACCATCTCCTAACCCTTGGCTGAGAAGTACTTCCAAGGTCTGGGGGGTGGCCTACACTCATAGCAGCATCAAGCATTCATGTTACCAGAAGATGTTATAATCAGTGTACCAGGCTGAATTAATGCCTATATTGTCATTGCATAGAGGCACAGTTCTCCCATAGTCCAGGGTGGCTCCAGAGATTGTGGCAGGCAGCATCATTAGCAGTGTGCCTCGCCACAGCTAGCTGGCCAGGTATCCTGACTCCCCAATCATGTTGCATTCACTGCCTCAACCAACCAGATACAACCTCACTGTCCATCTGTGTCTGCCTACTGCCATCACTCTAGACACCTTTCAAACTTTACACCACCTCTTGGCCCTAGTCACCAGTTTGTAGTCAATCTTTTTTCCTCCAAAGACCTGTTGTGGATTTGCAGAAGTTTCATTCTGGTCCTTTGGTACACAGGACACTTCACATCACAGAGGGAAGAAGGATTTCCTCCTTTAGCGTGCCCAACACACTTGGCAGCCTTGGGAAGTTGTGGCCTGAGGCATTCATAAGTGTTCTCGAGCCACGAGCAGTCAAGTCAGTCGCCTGGTGACGCGACGCGACCTGTAGACCCACAACACTTTACAGTGGCAGCAGTAGCGCCTGGCCGCTAAGCTTAGGCAAGCACTGGGCAGGTAGCTACTCCTGCAAGTCTCACCTCGTCCTGGTCCTCGTCGACCACAATCTTTCCGCGCGACGATCTCCTTCCCAACCCCCATCGCAGCACTGCCTGCTGCTACATCCCGTCTTCTGACTTCTGACACCTGCATCATCGCGGTGGCATCTGCAATCGCGTGCAGTCACCATGTCGGAGGCCATCAAGATCGACAACAAGCTCTTCCAAGAGCGCATCTCCCACTTCGTCAATGCCTGGAAGGCCGACAAGCGATCTGGTGATGCCCTCTTCGGAGGTGCCTCCTCCATCATCATCATGATGGGCAAGATGGAAGAGGCCCAGGGCTTTCAAAAGAACAATGCTATGCACGTAAGTCTTGTGCCCGTTCCCCTCCCGCAACCTTCGCCCTGTGCACATTCGCCAAGCTAACCTTTCCGTTTCTGCAGTTCTGGCTGCTAGGCTACGAGTTCCCCACCACCCTGATGCTTTTCACCCCCGAGACGCTGTACATCCTGACCACACAGAAGAAAGGTGCGCTTCCCCCACGAGACATTGCGCAGACGAGTACACACCAGACCTGACCACAGACAATAGCCAAATATCTTGACCAGATCAAGGGCGATAAGCTCCCCGTGGAGGTGCTTGTTCGGGGCAAGGACGCGGAAGAGAACAAGAAGCTCTTTGTCAAGGTCGCCGAGATCATTAAGAAGGCCGGCGTGAGTCACGATTAATCTGGAATCAAGCATCTTATTTGCTAACAGCAGTCGTCATGCAGAACAAAGTTGGTGTCATATCTAAAGATGCCTCCAGAGGGCCTTTCGTTGATGAGTGGAAGGCGGTATTTGCTGAGGACTGCAAGGGCGTGGAAGAGGTTGACATCACCTCTGCTCTGTCTACCGCGGCCTTCTCGACAAAAGATGAGATCGAGCTCCGTGCTGTCAGGAACTCGTCCAAGGCTTGCGTTGCCCTAATGCATTCCTACTTCCTGGATGAGATGTCCACGATACTCGACCAGGAGAAGAAGGTCAAACACCGTGTTCTGGCAGACAAGGTGGACAGCAAGCTTGATGATGAGAAGTTCTGGAAGACCGTCAAGCTGCCATCCGGCAAACTTGCGTCGGACTTCGATCCTTCCCAACTGGACTGGACCATCGGCCCAGTCGTGTACAGTGGTGGGAAGTTTGATCTCAAGATGCAGGCAGAGTCCAGCGAGGAAAATCTACACCCCGGCGTCATCGTCGCCGGTATGGGCCTCAGGTACAGGTCCTACTGCTCCAGCATTGCCCGGACGTATATGGTGGACCCAAACAAGACACAAGAGTCGAACTACAAATTCCTTCTCACGGTCCACAACATGATCTTGAAAGAGATTCGAGACGGAGCCGTGGCCAAGGATGTCTACAACAAGGCTCTCGGCTACGTCCGGAGCAAGAAGCCAGAGCTAGAAAAGCATTTTGTGAAGAACGTTGGATATGGCATCGGCCTTGAGAACAAGGATCCGACCCTGGTCTTGAATGGCAAGAACGCTCGTGCTCTGAAGGACGGGATGACACTCTGCGTCTCCACTGGCTTCCAAGATCTCGAGAATCCCCAGCCACAGGATAAGAACAGCAAGATCTACTCCTTGATTGTGACGGACACCATTCGCGTCACTGCCGAGGGTACGGTCAATTTCACCGGTGAGGCCGCTGCTGATCCCGACTCGACGTCCTTCTTTTTCAAGGACGATGAGGAACAGCAGCCGGCACCGAAGAAGGAGAAGAAGGACTCACGCGTCGGCGCCGTTGCTGCCAAGAACATCACCAGCTCTCGTCTGCGGTCAGGCCGTGGCCACGACAAAGACGAAGAGGCTGAGAACAGGCGTAAGGAGCACCAAAAGGAACTGGCAGCCAAGAAACAAAAGGAGGGCATGGCGCGCTTTGCTGAGTCCACGAGTGATCCGAACGGTGGCGAGGCCAAGAAGTTCAAGCGCTTCGAGTCGTACAAGCGTGACAATCAGTTTCCACCCAAGGTCCGCGACATGGGCATCGTTGTCGACCAGAAGAACTCCACCGTTGTCCTCCCTGTGATGGGTCGTCCGGTTCCATTCCACATCCAGACAATCAAGAACGCGAGCAAGAGCGACGAGGGCGAGTGGTCTTTCCTCCGCATTAATTTTCTGTCGCCGGGCCAGGGAGTTGGCCGAAAAGATGACCAGCCTTTTGAGGACGCGTCCGCTCATTTCGTCCGAAGTCTTACTTTCCGTTCGACGGATGGTGATCGTTACACCGAGATAGCGAACCAGATCTCCAACATGAAGCGAGACTTGACCAAGAAGGAGCAGGAAAAGAAAGACATGGAAGATGTTGTCGAGCAGGACAAGCTCGTCGAGATTAGGAGTAGGTCCACCTTTTCAGGCAGAGCAGCTCTTGTGTACATTTGCTAATCTTTCTCCCCCAGACCGCCGTCCGGCCGTTTTGGACAACGTCTTCTTGCGACCGGCAATGGAGGGCAAGCGTGTCCCTGGCAAGGTCGAGATACACCAGAATGGTATCCGATACCAGTCCCCGCTCAACCCTCATCAGAGAGTCGATATCCTCTTCTCCAACGTCCGCCATCTGTTCTTCCAGCCCTGCGAGCATGAGCTTATTGTTATTATCCATATCTATCTCAAGGACCCGATCATTGTTGGCAATAAGAAGAAGACGAGAGATGTTCAGTTCTACCGGGAGGCAACTGACATCCAGTTCGACGAGACGGGCAACCGCAAGCGCAAGTACCGATATGGTGACGAAGACGAGTTCGAGGCAGAACAGGAAGAGCGCCGCCGACGTGCGGAGCTTGACCGTCTGTTCAAGGGCTTCGCCGAGAAGATTGCAGAAGCTGGCCGGAACGAGGGTATCGAGGTCGACATGCCCATAAGGGATCTCGGATTCCACGGTGTTCCGTTCCGCAGCAACGTCTACATCCAGCCAACCACGGAGTGTCTGATCCAGCTTACGGAGCCGCCCTTCATGGTCATCACTCTGGAAGACATCGAGGTCGCACATCTTGAGAGAGTCCAATTCGGCTTGAAGAACTTTGATCTTGTCTTTGTTTTCAAGGACTTCACAAGACCGCCCTACCATATCAACACGATCCCAGTGGAGTCGCTGGAGGACGTCAAGGATTTCCTCGACTCCTCGGACATTGCGTTTACAGAGGGGCCATTGAACCTGAACTGGCCAACCATTATGAAGACTGTTACTGCCGACACGCACCAGTTCTTCGCTGATGGCGGCTGGTCGTTCCTTGCAAACGACAGCGACGATGAAAATGGCGACGAGGAGGAGGAGCAGGAAAGCAACTTCGAGATTAGTGAGAGCGAACTCGAGGACGCTTCCGAATCCAGCGAAGAGGACTCGGACTTTGATTCCAATGCTTCCGCCGAAGCCAGCGACGAGGATGCCAGCGAGGAGGACGAGGGTGAGGATTGGGATGAATTGGAGCGCAAGGCCAAGAAGCGTGACCGCGAAAACGCTGCCGAGGAAGACGAGTCACGCGGAAAGAAGGCGAAGAAGCAGAGACGTTAAGCCGGCGGAGCTGGCAGTGACAAGGCAGTGGCCCGCCATACGGTTGAAGTGGTACAGACTGGCGTGCTCTGGCTGGTTTTTTCAGTGATTTCCCGAGGCTGTTGCCGATTGTTTTCCTTATCTGAGGCAGGGTAGGAGACAGTATTTTTTGAGTGTGTAGGACTACGTGAAAGCTCCCTGGCAACTCGGCAGGCTGCTAAAAAAAAAACAAAAGGACCATACAGCTCTGCATTGTGACCTGACGAAAGAATTTTGGGTTAGTGCACTTTGAAAACGGGCGGCGGATGGAATGTTCTGGGCCTGCGGTCTTAGGAGGAAGAAAAAGAGTCAACGTGATAGTGTTCTTTAAGAGAAGGTAGTCTAATTCAGGAACGATAGCCTAGGAGAATTTCGCAATGCCATGCGAGCAACAAGGCTTCTTTTGACGCCAGCCTTGTGGGTCCCAATCACACCCGGCAGCTGAGGACAACTCAACTGAAATTTGAAAGCTCACTTCCCATTTTACTGTACTGCAAAGCGCTACGAATCATCAAATTTGGCATGTTTTGCGCTAGAAAGTGACTCGAGGCTGGTTTGGGCGAAACGATCAAGGTGGTAGAGGGAGGCTGCTGATTAAGCAAGGCCATCATCGAAACCGGGAAAGTGACTGCAGTACCGCTACAGCCATGCTGCACCTTTGATTATCAACGTGGTTGGTGATTCCAGTCCGCCTAAATTTTTGAGAGGAAGATGGGATGCCCGTATGGTTCTCCACCTGGAATAGGCGAACGAGGAGCAGCGAGCCGCGGCAAGCCAACATTCACCACGTCTTTGTTATTTGACAAGCAGGCAGTCGCATCACCAGCTCTGCTCAGGACGTCGTGGCCACATTTCGAGGACCCTTCAAGAAACACCTCGTTGGATCTAAGGATCACTCAGAGTTGATCGAGATTTTGCTATCGCCTACATGAGAGAAGAGCTACAACATCTTCTGGCAGCATGGCACCACCGTCTGTTAGTCTCACCCACGGGGAAAGCGTTCACAGGATGACGGACAGTGCATGAGCTAATTCATGTCCAGACACCAGCCCAACCGCGCTTCCTGCCCCCGAAGAAGGGCCAGCCGTCTCAGACGGCGAGTCAAGTGCCTCTGTCTCTGCAAAACGGCCCGCGCCAATTCGCCTCGACTCCACGGTTCAGCACTTCCGCAACGCCCAGGGCAGTCCCTCAACAACAGCCCCCTCCCTTCTCAACTCCGGCGCCATCTTCGGCCAGACCTCGAGCCACGCAGTATGAGCCCCTGAGCGACGTGATTGACACCTCGCCAATCTCACCAGATGCGCCCGAAGATGGCGACGAGGACCACGCCCGACTAGACGAGTCCGTAGAGATTGACTCGCCCTCGGCCTCCCGGTCGCCGTCCCGTCACTTCCAGACGATCAGACCAGCAAAGCGCCGCCGAGTATCCCTATCCCCAGAGATAGACCCCAGCCCTGACGAAGATCGACACGACGTACCGATGGAGGACGACGAGCAAGTAGAGGTCGCAAGCTCGCCCACGTTTGATGACAGAATCGCTGTCCAATCCTCGCTCGATCTTGAGGGACCCACGGCGGACTCTCTGCAGCAGTCGCCCCATGCTTCAGACGAGCAAACTTCTCGGCATCCAACATTCCAGACCGCACCGCGTTTCAAGGCAACCGAAGTCACTGCAGAATTCCAGCAGCGACCGCTACCTGAGGCATTTTCCCCCCAGCGCCGTGGCGCCAAGTACGTGGCCGGTGGCCTCGCCGCCGAAGTGCGCGACTGGCTGGTTCAGGTCAAGGGGGCCTCCGAGTATGACAGGCCAGCCGGCTCTAGCATTGACGTGGTGGTTGGCGGAGCCATATCCGCCCCCGGGATGCACGTTATTGCTGCTCGACAAGTCGATACTGGATCTGTGGATGAGAAAATACCTGAAAAGGTGATACTTGCGGGCGATGGCCGCGTAACTGGGCTTCGAAGGAAGAGCGCCGTTAAAACAGGCGGTATGGTCTCGATGTCTCAACCCATGTGGGATATCACCCTAGGTGACATAGGTCAATTCGCAGTGGCGTGTGATTGGGAGACCATAGGTAGGTGATCCTAGTATCGCCAAACACGACAAGCCTGTCCCTGGCCACGAGGAAGGCTCGAATCCGCTGCCCTCGACCGTTGGCCGGGAAACTCCAAATAGGGGAAGGTGCACATTGTCGTGGACGCACAGTCGTCCCAGCTCCTTCGTCGTGAAAGGAGAACAATTGAAGGGCGTTACGGCATGACATCGTCACCAGCGCTAGTTGAGCGACAGACGCTTGTCCACACGCGCGCAACTTCACCATAATCAAACCACCTACGCACCTAGAACGCAATATCCACTATTCTTGCTACAAAGTTCCAAAATGGGCAAACCATACCCCGATAATGAGGGTGAAGCCTCCGATAGGTACGAACGCCTAGAGGAACTTCTTCAACAGACACTCGCACTTGCCGGCGAGATCGCCGAGGATGAGGGACATGCCCTACCCGGCGAATGCATCGTTGTCCACACGAGGTCGAATTCCGATCCCGTTGGAGCACAACCTTCTGGAGCACACCGGCAAGATATTCGACGTAGCCTGCTTGAGAGGAGAAAGGCTTTGAAGTTGGACGACAGTGAGGACAGCCCGACCCAGAGCCCGAGCCCAGCATCCTCAGTTCAGGAGCCTTTCTCTCCCGAGTCTGTTGCGGTCAGTCTTGATGCTGTTGTAGAGAAGGGAAGGACATCAGATAACGACTTGTGTGTTCTTGACAATGTGTCAGCCACTTCTGCCGCTGCCCGCTTTGCAGAGCCATCGAGCAATAGGAGCAGTGTTCTGTCTACTGATGAGGGCCAGTTTCGGTTAGCAGCCCAAAATTCGTTGCCTCAACTTGTTTCCAACGAAAATTCACCCAAAAGGCTACCGCGTCCATCTCTCCCACAAAGGAACACCAGTATGATCGTGCACAATGGTCAGGAGTCAGCGGTGGGAGCGTCAATGGAGACTGTTCTGGCGCAGCAAATCAAGCAAAACGCGAGAACCGAGCGGTCGGGTAGACGCATGACAGCCGCTCGGGAGTTCCCACTGCGGTCTCCTGCTCACTACAGACCTCCAATATCGCACCGAAATTCAGATACCGCCGCGGAAAAGCCGCAGAAGAGTGATGAGTACCGAGAAGGGCATACTGCGGCGCATAACCACTCATCTCGTCCGAAATGGCACGTCAGGATTCTTCCCATCTCCTCGAGCCGAGGCCGAGGCAGCACATCGCATTCCTCGCCCGAACTCCTGAAATTCGAGGCTGTCTTCCCGCTCAAGGCCTCAGCTGAAGGCAACGCCATGCCCTCCCTCTCATACAATGGCGAGTCTTCGTACTTCATAATCGGTCAGCCACCATTGGATTCATCACCAGAAAGTCCTCGTCCCCAAACCGTCGGAGAGGAAAAACCTTCCGTTGATTATGAGAAGACTCTCCAGGATCTCATCGATAAGTGGGAATACGATGCTGTGGCGCCCGGGGTTGAGGACAAGAAATTGTGAACTCAGTTGAGGATTTCAGACACTGACTTTAGCAAAGCTTAATTCTAAGAAAGCATGAAGTCGAAGACTAGTGTCGTGTGCTCACAGAAATTGTAATCTGTGAAGTGACTGTGTCACCAGCCGCAGATCTCACCCGTGAGGATCCTTTGCCTGCTCCAGTTCCAACTCAACGCCTGTCCTGCCCTCCCCGCTCCCAGCGTCCATCGCGCTCAGTCAATCAACCTAGCCAAGCCCAGCCCATCAAACAGGGGGACCAGGAACGCCTCAAGCCGCGGCTCGGCCACGAGCTTGTCGTTGAACTGGTGCAGCGCCTCGTTGACGTCCCGGACGCGCCGCTCGCCGAGACGTGCCACAGCCTCCGCGTAGTGCGGATTCGACGGTGTGGGATCGGCGACAATAGCCATTCCCAGCACGTTGTCCGCCACGATGAGCCCCCCGGGCTTGAGCAGGCGGCCCGGGGATCCTGGCCTCGATCTGGAGAGGATCAGATCTAGGTACTTCGGGTATGCGTCCTTGTTTGCGTCAAGAAAGATCAGGTCAAACGGCTCTGATGGCTCCAGGGAGGCGAGGCTGGGGAATGATAGTTAGCGGTTGTAGGGTGGGACTTTCTTGCTGAGCACGAAGCTTGTGAGAGAAGAGACATGTGTATGTCTGTGTGCTGGTGTTGGTTAGGAACGGGGGAAAGTTGTTGGACGCACGATTCTACTGCGTCGCCGAGCTTGATGTCGACGTTCTCGACGCCGTTTTCCCGAAAGGCCTTGCCCGCGATGCTGGCGTAGTCCTCACTGAGCTCCAACCCGACCACCTTTCCGTCCTTGCCCACCCCGTGGGACCAGACCATGGCGCTGAAGCCTACGTAAACTCCAAGTTCAAGAACTATGCAAGCCAAACAGTCAGACCAACTGGGGAGCCTATTTTCTGACGCATGGCAGAGCAGTGGTCGGACATACCTCGTTTCGCGCCCACAAGCCTTGCCAGTAAGACTAGTGCTTGGGCCTCATATGTGCTGATCAGGAACCGAGGAACCTCTGTGTTGTTACATCCCCACTCGTGATACTTGAGTAGCCAGTCCGGCAGGGGAGTTGACTTTGAAATGGAGTCTGGGTTATCGTGAGCAGCAGGCACGCTAAATCCGCAACGAGTACGCGTGACGAGCCAGCCTACCTACAGTTTAACACCTTGGCCGACGTCTCCGGGGTTGGGTAGAGCTTCGCTACGTTCTCCTGCATCTTGCGCTGTATTTTTTTTCTTTGAAGCACTCGACTGATAACAGTGAGGAAACATTTACTGTTTCAATTTCATAGGGTATCAAAAGCGCAAGTTGTCGTAATATATGCCGCCTTCGGCACTTGAGTGGCGAGACAGACGTCTTAAATACTCGGTCAAGAATCCTTCTGCCCTCTTCAGTAACAAAACACGACAGCAAGAGTCCCGAGTCTAGATGGAATACCTGAAAGACGTCCCATGGCTTACAACTGGGATAATGTCACTCGGCAGCCATCCCATTGGTTCGGATATCCGAGGTTGTGAAAAACTCAGGACACCCAAGCGCTCCTCCTCCGAGCTTGTCTCCGAGGACCCGTTTGCGGGGCCGAGCAACCGGGCCTCCTCACTCCACCCGGCCCTCCACTCGGGTAGTCTGGGACATTGCGGTCAACCTTTCAACTCGATCGACTAATTGATGTCTGCCGCCCATAGAGGTTTGCCTCTGCGTAATTGTTCACATTTCCCATTTCTAAGCCCGTTGAGTGGTCACGCAATGGCACCCATGAGAGCAGGGATCGCCAAGGTGGCGCAGAACAGTAGACATGTCTCACGATCACTTATACTACACTGCCCCCATGCTTAAATATGACTCTCCAATTGACTTAGCCGGGTAACTTAGCCGTGTGTAAGAGAAGGTGGAGGGGGGAATCCTTATCGATCAATTTGCTTCACTTATTCACTGTGAACATTGAACATGAAAGCTCTTTACACGTGGGGGATCTTGGACTTCTCAGTTCCGAAGAAGCAGTGCAGTAGTGTTACGCTCTTCTTTAGTAATAACCCATTTTATGGTCCTCACAGAGTACCAATGTCTTCTGAAGTGGACCTTCAATGGTGGATTAAATTGGAAATATAATGGATAGGTTTGTCTCAATTGTTGTACCTTGGCCTTGTTTTTAGAGGCGTAGATAAGTCCTAGCATTAATCTCATCTTGTTAGTAGGTATCTCGTACAAGATTATAGGTATCAAAGTAATTAGTATATTCTTATATATTCTTACTAAGTTCTTACAAGTACTATAATACCTATACTAAAGGCTAAGTATACTACTAGTAGCCTATAAGTTATACCTACTAATACTTATAACTTTTCTTCTTATAAAGTAAATTTACTAGCTAAAAATACTACTATTTATTATAACCCTTACTTTTAGTTATAATATTAAAAAACTAATAAAATAACTTATAAATAACTCTAGAAAGTCTAGTTATTAGGGAATCCTAGTAAGATAATATAGCTACTATATAGTATATAACTGGTAAAAAGAATATAATTATTAGGAAAATCCTTATAAGTTAGCCTTATCTATCTTATTAATCTATAGTACCTATAACCACTAATTAGTATTAGTAGGTATCTTATACAAGATTATAGGTATTAAAGTAATTAGTATATTCTTATATATTCTCGCTAAGTTCTTATGGGTACTATAGTACCCATACTAAAGGCTAAGTATGCTACCAGTAGCCCACAGGTTGCACCTGCCAACACATCTGGTAAGCAAACTTGTGCCTTGAGTTGGCCCAGTCTATTTTCAGGTTGATTATTGTTTGAAAATCTTGTAGGCTTTCAACGGCTTCTTCATCATTTGCACCAATTTCCACCCCCTCAATGGGTCCCAATGGTTAAGTTCTCATTACATATTTCACCACTTTCACCTTCGTCAAATAGCTCGATCACGAGTTAGGCAATGTATAGAACTATCTGTGCCCCTACCAGTGCAGGCAAACCACGTCGAAGAGAAAATGATGCAGGACTTCTGCTTGGTGCGCAAGCGGGATTTAAAAATAGCTTCCAAGGTAAGTCGTAAAGGCTAGATATGTCCGATCCCAAGATTTTGAGTAATTGAATGACCGAAGGTTTATTAGCAGCATCAAAGCAATTGTGCACTTATCCAGCTGTATGGTGAAGCTGTGTCAAGTCTTGGTTGTGGGGTGGCTTGCTGGTAGGTAGAGGCTTTAGATGGCTGGAGGAGGTTGACCGTCGATGTTGGATGATTACAGTACGAATACCGCTTGTGAGCGAAGTGTGGATTGCGCGAATTTGCATTTTCATTTGATAAATCGCTGTCTGTTACTATGATACCTGCTGAGACTATTGCGATTAAATTGGTGATCGCTTCTGGCAATATCCTTGAGACCTGCAAAAACACACGCTCACGGCTCCCAGCCGGCACCTGTCAGTCTGATACCAATACTGTTTCTCCCAAACGAACGACGAGGTTGCGAGCGAAAGACCATTTCAGTTGTGTGCAAGGTACAATTATGAATCTAGCCAATTGTACTCAGTTTCGGAAGCCACCGTAGAAACTGAGCAAAATGAAGAACCAGTATACGAAGTTGTGGTATGTGTAAGCGGGAAGACCCTTGGCGTCGTAAGTAGATGCAATCATGCCATGAAAATCCCTACGAAAGGGGCAATCATCACGTACACGGAGGCGTTCGGCACAGAGAGCCCTGCCCCAGCCTTTGTGACAGTGTCTGGTTTCCAGGATGTCTCACTAGTATGGGGATGCGGGCAAGGGTGCATCCCATTAGGGCAATGTTGAGGAGGAGCAGCAGGGTCCAAAGGCACAGATGCCGGCGCCGGAGCGATAGAAGGCCGAGTCGCAGTGTCCGGAGATGCCGGAGGCGATGGTAAGATAACCGGCTGCGGCGCAACAGGCAGTGGTTGAACGACCGAAGACGACGCAGGCAAAGGTAAGACCTCTGCTGGCGGGGGAGCTGGCAGTGGCTGAACAACCGGTGGCGGTATGAAAGGCGGCGGAGGGGACAGAGGGGCAGGCACCGGGGGAACTCCAGAATATGCCACTGGTGGTGCCGGTTTCTGCTCAGGTGCCGGCCTCTGTTCATGAGGTCCTGGAGCTGGGGCTGGGTCTGGGGCTGGCAACTTCAGTCTCTGGCATGAGTACCACTCTGGGCAGATTCGCTGTGACTCGGTTGAGTGCGGCTTGTCGCACTCAGAGCATCCTTGACCACCCACACAGTGATTTTTGCAACCAGGGGGCGCCGGCCAGGGGACTTTGGCCTCGCGGACGGCAAGCTTGTTCTCAATGTGGCCGTCATCTGCCTGGCATGTGAAGCTCGGTGGGCAGGTTGGCTCGGGCTCAAACATAGTGATTGCATGTGTGGGCGTTTTGTGTTTCTTGGTGTTATCCGGTGGGCATGGCCGCACAGTCCCGTGGCGGCCATGCCGAGGATCCCAAGGTGTTGGAACCGCTTGGTGTGTCTTGTTATCCGATGAATATGGCAGAACAGTCCCGTGTGGTGTGCGCGGAGGGTCCCAAGGGATTGGATCCGGATTCCTGCTGGTGTCGACAGTAATAATTGCGTGTGGCCGGATGGGGCTGCGTGGAGGGTCCCAAGTAGTAGGATTCGGCTTCTTGCACGTAGTGTGCGTCTCGTGGCCGGTGACAGTGACGGTTACCGTGCTCACCCTGTCTTCGGTGACTACGTGTGTCTTGACATTGTGATCGACATCGACGGCCGAAATATTGCCGGTGAGTGGCTGAGAAGATGAAGTACGCGTCGAGGACAGACCAGAAAGCGGAGTGACCGTGGCGGTTGGACGTGAAGAGGAGCTGTGTAGCTGAGAGGGGCTGGGGCGAGAGTAGGCCGCAATGGATGTGTGGGAGGAGGAATTGTTCGCCAATGGTGGGCTGGGGAGCGTGTGATACACAGAACCTCGATGAGAAGAGGGTGTGTGCACTGTTGGAGCGCTGGGAAGAGAGCTTGCCGCACCCAGTGGACGTGCAGAGAAGCTTTGATCTGTCAGCAGATTGGAGAGACTGTGGTACCCGACGGAGTGATTGGAGGATGAATAAGCCTGTGCCGAAGGGGCACTGGGGAGCGAGACGGTCTCAAGTGGCGCATGGTAGGAGAGACTACGTGTCGTGAGTCTTGAGGCACTCAAGGGTGGAGGCCATGTGGCCTGAGCGAGAGTGCTGAGTGCAGCAATGGGAAATATGGTGTAATACTTCATGTTGGCTAGCAATTGCAAGTGGAAGTGAGTGTATAAACTGTATCTTGATATCAAAATCAGTGATGACAACTGGTGTGATGGACGGCATTCAACGAGTGACACATGAAGGAGAGAAGGATTCTGGAATTCCGCAACTGGGACAGCGAGACGACCTTTGTTGATTGCTGAAGCGCCCGCCTGCGCATGGGATGCTCCTGCCATTATGTCGTGGGAATTACTACCACCAGACAGAAGCGATGCCCAGACCAAGCTCAAGCATGTTCTATCCATCTGCCCACACAACCATGCAAAGCATCATGAAAAAAGAACAAGCCTAGGCCGATCGAAGGTACACCCGAGGTTGACCACACGGGACTCCGGCATATTCGCACGTGGGGCACTCTTCGACTGTAGACTCCTTGGTTGGGAACCAACTCGGTGTTGGGATGGGTCAAGTCCCTCGGACAGACTCTCTGGCGAGCGGTTGGACGCATTCACGGGCGTTCCTCCCTCCCGTGTCCTCCCGAACCCTCGGCAGGAACAACACACGTTCAAAGGCAAGCGCATAGGCGGCTGCAATAGCAGACAACGGGAATCCTATTCGACGTCATAAATTCAAGCTACTAGGTGCGGAAAGGCCTGTTCAATAGCATTGTCAAGTGAATACCTACTCCGATTTGGTGGCTTGCCGGTTGGATTGATTGAGAAGAAGTACTCTAGGAGACACTCGGACGGTGGGACTGGACAAAACATGTGGGAGACTTCCCACAAAAATGTCCCGACAACCAACCATTTCTGTTCTTTGAAGCCTGATACCTCCGAGAGGGGTGTCGGGACGGTTTTGCAGGCCAGCCTTTGTGCGAAAACATATGCCTTGCAATTTATGCTCGGTTTCCTGTAAACATCAGTTCTTTTGTGCAAGTCCGGCGTATTTCACTTTTGAGGCCTCATAGACCCGTCGCTTCGCGTTTGCCCTCTACCACAACTCCACCCAACTCCAATTTGCAAGTGTCGCAAAGCCAAACGCCTGATTTCGATAACAAAAAGCTCTACGCTTCCTCGGGCACACCTGAAAAGAGCCCAAATCGCATTCGGTGACTCTGCGTGGCGCATGTCAGCTTGAATCACCACAACAAACGTGCCCGATCCAGGTCTGACTGGGAAAATGGCGGCCGAAGCGGAGGGGGAGGGGGCGCATACAAATGGTAGCTTCGGAATAACGACCGCGAGGACTGCAAGGAAGTTGATGGTGAAGTATGCCAAATCATAATGCGTGTAGTGCGTGCTCAGGAGGAACAACACGATAGGCACGCTGAGCAAGAATTTCTTGGCAGGCGTGTATTGGGCTCCGTCGTCGATTTGTTCCCACATGTTCAGGTTGTCGTATGCCCCAGCATTAAATTCAAAAGGCACTCCTCGGACGTAGTGGAACATAAGGTACGACCCAGCCATGTACGAGATGTTCGTCAGCGTCCAGGATGTCTCCTGCGACACGCCCGGCATGATATCGTAGAAGATCTTGAGACACATGATGAGAATGAGGTGAATCGTCCATGCTCCTGTTCGAATGTGGATAATAAGCAGATGTCAGCCTTCATGGCCATTAAGCTCAGGGTCCCCGGGCATTCTTCTGTATTCGGCACAGCACCCACTCACCTTTGGCGTTGACCCAATTTGCGTTTCCATTTGGGAGTGCGGCGCGGTCGCTGAGCTGCTCGACGGTCTCAGGGGGCTCGTGGTAGACTTGGAGGATGCTACTAGACCTTCTCCTACGGGCCGTGTTTGTTTCCGCCATTTTGTACACACTCCCCCGACGCGGCGGATTGGTCCCCGTGTCGTAGGAGACGGTCCGCTGCAGGAGGATTGGGGAAGACAGCTTGCCGGTGTTGTCGGGAATTGTGGGAAATCGCTGAGTTGTCCGGCCGAGAGGTCGGACAGGGAATTCGGACAGCGCGAGCAGTTCGGGCAGGACGACGAGACCCAACGAAGCGTGGTCGTGTTCGCGGTGGTCGGCCGAGAGGGCTGTGGCTACCACACGGGTCAAGCTGGTCGGCCTTTGTGTATGGAGCTTCGATTGGGGTCGGTTTCCGGCGATCGTGAAGGAGAACCAATTGATTGGCGGGATTGCGAAATGATATCGGGTTAAGAAAGATGGCTACTGAGAAGAAGCTAAGGTCAGCGAACTGCCGTCGTGTTCCAGAGGCAAGCGAGCTGAACGGAGGGAATAGCTGCTGTCTCGAACTGCTGTCTCGAAGCGCTGGAGCAGACAGTCTTGCTCGGAGTACCAAAGTCCAGCTGGACTGTGGGCTATTGGCTGCTCTGCTACCCGAGGCGCTGCTCTCGTGCGCGTGGGTGTGGGTGTTGTGTGTGAGAGGCGGGTTACAGAGCACAGCCAAAGGTCAAGGTGTCCGGTCGATGGATCGTGGCCGGGACGCCCGGTGACACCAGACCAACCTGTGGCACAGCAGGCACAGAGAACGGCGGGGCAGGAGGAGGAGGAGGACCTACACAATAGCGATGGACGAGAAGAGAAATTAGAAACCAGCCGCGGTGATGGCAAGCAGCAGCGAATAGTGCGCTGAGCAGTTATGCGTACGGCTTCGATGGTGGTGAAGGTATGTACTGTTCTGGCTTGATCTGTCCCTTATGACGAGAGGAGCCAGAGTCGACGGCGGTGAGAGACTGGGAGAGTTGGCGGATGGATTGATGATAGATATGTCCAACCTTGGAGAATGCAGGGCAAAAAAGAAAAGGGTCCCTGTCGGAGTTGTCAGTTGTCTAGACCTGCCTCGCCCAGGTTATGCTGTGCTGTTGCTTGTCGGTCGGTCGGTCGGCCTGGGCAATCTGGTTCCAGTTCGGGCCAGTCCAAATCCAGGCTCGCCCCAGTCTGCCAAATGACGGGGACAGCACTGAGCAGTTGCAGGGCCCGACACGCTGGTTGTCGCCTCCTTTTTTGCGGAGCCGGTTTTCCATCGATGTTACGCTGCAGGTTTGACGGTACTTTTAGCGAGCCCATCAAAGTGGTGGGCGGCCAGGTAACTTCGAACCCGCCCACTAATAACCCTGACGCGACGCCCGTCCTGGTAGCTTGAGCTCGCTCCATTAGGGGACTTGCAGCCAAGGGAAACGAAAACGGATCTCGGCAGGCACACACACACGCGCACACACCCACTTATCTACTCTGTTTAACGGCAGAATTTTGACATCGCTGTCCTGGCATTTCAGAGAATAGGGCCGTTCAACTTGGCAACATAGCCAATAACTGCAGCAAGCCGACCCAGGTCAGATCTCACTCGACATTTTCGTCGTCGAAAAATTACTCCTGGGCGGGGGACGCGACTCGTAAAGAGACAGGTACCTAAAGAATTTGGGGCGACTTTACGGCCAGGTCGTACGTATCGCATCTCATCGCCTTACTGTCAGGGCAGTCATCGCCACACCCTTGGGCGCCCGAGCCACTCTGAGCTCAAGTCACCTTTCGACGTCAGCCCATACCTCACTCCTGTCATCCCCATCTGCCAAGCCACGGAAAGATCAAGCCACTACTCACTGGCATTCACTGGCAATCAACAGCAGAGAGTACTGGGGCTCATCTAGACAGTCGGGCACCCTGCAACAAAGGGAGCAAGTTGAGAATCGCGCACCCCACGCGGACGATGGTCCATTGGCGCATGACATCTTGCCTCGGGCTGGTCTAAAGTCGGCCACGGTGGATCATGGCGGACCAAACCGAAGATGGTGCTGCCGTCACGGCAGCAGAGATCGAAAGCACGCCAGCCGTCGCCGCTTCACCGTTGGCTGGCGCTGATGACATAAACCACAAACGGCGAGCCGACGATAACGGCGCTGCCTCTCCTCGCAAGAAGGCCAGAAACAACCAAGCAGAGGCGGAGGCATCCGATGGCGTTGACGAGGGAGAAGTCAACTCTGACTCAGATTCCAAGGCAAGCGCTTCTTCAAAGCAGGCTGGCAAGACTTGGAACAGCGGCGTTACCACCCAGCTCCGCACCTCTTTTGGATCCTCGTCCAAGTCGTCTAAGCTGAATTCTGCAAAATCTTCACCCAAGCTCATAACTGCTCCTGGAGAGCCTTCCCCTACTCCTGGCCAACTGTCCTCAGAGGTCCGCGGCGAACTAGTCGCCGCTGTCAAACTGTGTGAGACCACCGTCCCCCCTCCAGTCAAGGAACACGATCGAACTTGGGAATTGCCTCCGTTCAAAGCCGAATTTCAGGGCGAAACCTGGGACGAGATCTTTAAATCGATGCTTTTTCAGTGGTACGTTCACACAATCGCTTGTTGTCATTTCTATTTTTCTTAGAGGGAATTATTAACACCTTGCATAGGTCTACGGATTTCATCTCTATAAATCAGGGAAATATTGAAGAGATTGGCCTCAGTCACAGATTTTTGGCGAAGGTTTATCTTCAGGCATTAAAAGGATCACTACCTGGCGTAAATCCGACTCTGATCTCAGTCTCTAATGGGCATTTGCATCGTGCCTCCAAACGTGGCCTGCTGAAGAAGTTTGCAAAAGGGTGGACTGATTCCCTGAGAGAAGAAAAACGTGGAAAGAAGGAGGCCAAGGAATGGGCCAAGGACAACAAGATCGAGCAAGAAGACAACCAATTACCAGAACAGCCGAAGCAGCCACCCACGAGACAAACGAGAAGTTCTGTCAAGATGACGGAGACACAAGATAGTGACACGGGCAAATCGGCCGACTTTTCTGATCGGAAGTCTTCTGCAGCATCCTCCGGACCTTCCCTTCCTGGAATACCTCTACCTCCACCCTCCGAGCTCGCTGCTTCTGAGCAGTCGCCCTCTGTCGCTGAAGAGGCTGTCCCGATGGACGGGGACGACGGCAACGATGAAAATGGCAAGGACCGGAAATCCAGTGACATGGTTCCAGATCAAACGAAGAGCGAAAGTGAGATAGTTCCTCCAACGGAGGATGAACTTGAGCAGCGTCATCGCTATTTCCCAGGTGTTCCAGATGATGCTGTCTTCTGCCTCACTTGCGCCTCCCACGGCCACAACACACCGGACTGTCCAGAGACAACCTGCAAATTTTGCCAGAAAGGCCACTTCTCCTACTCGTGTCCATCACGACAGAGATGCTCAAAATGCAGGCAGCTTGGCCATACTAAAGCCTCATGCAAAGAGAAACTTGCAATGGCTGCAGGCGAAGGCTTCATGGAATGTGCCTTTTGTCAGGCCCAAGACCACCAGGAGGAGCACTGTCCCGAAATATGGGAAACCTATCGACCACGGGTAGGCCACATTAAGCAGGTCAGGTCAGTCCCTATTTTTTGCTACTGTTGTGGAGCAGAAGGCCACTTTGGCACGGACTGCGGTCTTGCCGATCCCAAACTGCCCCCTAGCGCGACGTGGAGCAACGCAGGAGCATCTCTGTATATCGACCCCCAGAGTGCAGAGGAAGCCATCGCGTTCAAGAATCCCTTGCCGGGAGCCCAAGCAGACTCAGCCCCTGTTATTCCTGGTCGGAGCATCAAGCCACAGTCACACATCATATTCGAAGACAGCGGCGACGAGGATGTCGCTGCTCAAGGGTTTCTCAGAGCACCTGCTACTGGACCACGACGCCCAGGTCAGATTCAGATAACATCGAACATCAACTTTGGGGGCTCGGCCGGCCCTACGGGTCAGAATGGCGGTGGTGCTCAGCAGGACTCGTCAAATCCGAATAAGCGGCGGAAGCAACGTGGTGCAAACGGGCCAGCTTCTCTGCCTCCCAGACCCCAGGCCGCACCCCCTGCCCCTCCTCCGCAGGCTTCTAAGAAGGGCAAGAAGAACAGTAAGAAGAGCGGAAAGAACTCCCAGCAGCAGCCACCACTGCCGCCTGGGCCACCGCCTGGCAACAACGGCTGGCGGCCCCCGGAGTTTCAAGCGCGAGGTGCAAACAGCGCACGAGGACGAGGGGGCTTCAGCAGCCTGAGTAGAGGCGGTAGCGGTCGGCGCGGCGGAGGACGAAATTGAATGGGTCTCAGCAGTGGGCAGTATGCATAAGCGGTGTAGCAATGTGGACCAAGTGGATTGCACACTGAACGACAGCAAGCAGTCATCAGGAGGATTCCATGCAGGGATGCCTATTGGTATACGAGTGCTCCTGTGATGACGCGACGTCCACTGATAATGAATGAGAATCTTAGGGGACAGGGCGCCCTCAAAAAAAAAAAAAAAAAAAGGAGGATTTTGATGAGAATCGCGTCGACGTGACTATGCCAGCTTCGTGGAGGTGCCTGTAATGGCTTGCCTTCGTTCAGGCGGATGCAGCGGGTTCAGCCTTCTTGGGTCTGGATTCGGCTAGACATGCGCCCGCCTGGCTTCCTCAAGGTTGATGTTTGCGATATAGACTGTTGATCCTGTTCAGCTGTGGGGTTGAAACAAATGCACGATGCCTCCTAAACGAGACTGTACGGAATTCATGACAAATTCAGTGCTGCAATCTCATTCTGATTATTCCAACCGTGAGTCTGGCTCTTCAGCGGACTTACATGTGCCCTTCTTGCCTCTACACTGAAACGGAGGTTGGTAGACGGCGCCGGGGGCTGACGGGCCACTCAACTCAGGGACCTCCACACTTTCCCCACAGCGTGGGCCTCCAGCCGCGATCTTGAGCTTAACTTGACGACGTCCCTGAAGATGCCTCCGTGCCGCTCGAGATTGGAGCGCGAGGACCCTCCGCCACGGCGCAAATCCTGCCATGCCTGTGTACAAGCAAAACGAAGATGCGACCAGAGGCAGCCGACTTGCACGCGGTGCTCTCAGAGGAAGACTGCCTGCCATTACCCTTCTCGGCCAGCCCGGTCCGAGGCTGCTCCGATCAGCCCGTCGCCTGCAACACTCACGGCCTCTGGGATGGAGTTTCTTCCGGATGATTCTGTTGTAGACGGAACGCTGATGGATCTTCTCGCTCCTATGTACAATACGGAGCTCGTTGATCATTCGTGGACCTCTCGGAAGTCATCATGTCTGCACCACGCAGTGCTGCCTGAGGCCCAGGTAGAGGATCTTGATTCGTCCACCGAAGTTGCCGACGCCACAAGCTTAGGACTGGCTTTAGCTAATCGCGACATCCTTGGACATGAAAATTTTGATACGGACGTTTTCTTTGACTTCACAGATGGCACGCCTCTGGGAAAGGACGTAGCGGTGAGGCCACCACAGGGGGTTCCTGCTACACTGAGACGGCTCGACCTGGCAGGTCTTCATGCCGCTCTGGAAACCAACTTTTCTTATGCTGTGGAAAGAATAAAGACAGCGTCTTCGAGTATGCTTCTGAATAATCAGACTCCGTGGTGTCATCCGCTGTTGTACAGGGAAAATATGCCGCGAGGAATGCAGGGTAAGACTCACCAGTGTTCGAGACTGCCACCCGGGCATATGCATTTCGAATGAGAACTCGAGCATTCTTCTTTCTTTACAAAAGAATAAAAGCAGAAAATAAACAGATGAGTCGGCTAATACGACACTCAGATGCAATCTCCGCGTGCGCATTGCACGCATCAAAGAACGCAGTCAACTCACGCGTCATCATGCGCTGCATAGAATCAAAAGTGGACGAGCTCCTAAAGTCCACACCACAGCCTGGGCCCCTCGACGCCCTGGCACGCACTCAAGCCCTGCTCCTCTACCAGACCATCCGCTTCTTCGACGGCGACGTGCTGGCCCGGTCATCAGCCGACGCAACCTTCTGCGAGCTGGAGTCCTCGATCCATGCCCTCCACGAACACGTATCATGGGATGTCACGAGTGGGCCCGACAGAAGCCTGACCACCACAACGCTGGGCGACGCCGACGGGTTTTCCCTGGCAGCACAGCCCTCGCGGCAGTTCTGGAGGGCGTGGGTGTGCCAGGAGTCCGCGCGGCGCACGTTCCTCGTGGCGTCGTTCTTCGTGCACATCTGGAAGATGCTCACGGGGCAGCAGCTGGTTCACCGCTGGGACGACGAGGAACTTGGGCGCCAGTGCTGGACGTTATCAGCGCACCTCTGGGGGGCGGAGGACGTGGTCGACTTCGCGGCCGCTTGGCGAGATAGGAAGCACTACGTGGTGCGCAGGGGTACCATCCGGAGCACGATGATGGAAGCTGGGCTGGGTGACGTGGAGGCGTTCGGGAAGATGTTGATGACTGCTGCCCTCGGTGTTGATGAGACAGAGGCGTGGTTGGGTTCGATGGGTGCAAAGTTGTGATGGGCCTGGGTCCAATGCCATGGTAGATCCACTGCTTGATGAATTCAGAATAGAATCCATTGCTTCAGCGGCTCTAACGCATGTTTCTTGGTGAGTGCGGCACTTGAATCACATGAATTCCTTCCAGTATACTGTGTCTAGGCTGACTACGTTTTTTAACCCCAAGGTTATCGACTGTATTCACGAATGTACTGTTATCGGCACTATATGGCATTTAATACTGGGTCTTTGAGTGTTTACTACTGTGTGAAGGGACTGCCTACTGCTCAGAAGAGAATGTGTACGGATTAAAAGCGAAACCACCTTACACTGTGTCTAGAGACTACTTCAACCAAATGTCGGATTTGGTTGGTATCATACTTCTCATAATTTATGAAAGTCTTGAGAGAACCAGAGGTATTAGCCTTGCGTCAACCTGTATACTTGCCTGTCCAGCAGTTCGCGAACAATCCATAAGGATAGCACCTGCTAACAGGCCAGGGCTGCATGTATGACCACTACCCCTGATCTCTAAATATTCATTTTCAGACGCCGAGGGAAAGTTTCGAACCCATTCCAATTGGCTGGCGTGCAAATGTCTCGATTCAAGCCTTTGATTTCCTCAAGGATTCTTGGAAAGGCGGAGCAGCTGCAATAGCAATGTGTCATATGGAAAGCCAGCTTCGACATGGCTGAAGCGAATCCGGTCGCTAGATAGCGCGATATGCTTGCTAGTCAATGTAACCCACCCCTAAACTGAAAGACAGTCCATGGAGTGGAGTACGGATGAGTGGTTCGTAGAGTGAATGAGTGAAGGTGACGGTACCTATGTAGTTCAGCCCTGCTCCAGACACGGCTGCGCGCGACGCAATAAGTCTTTGCGAATACGTCGGATATGGGACCACATGTAACTATATCCCTGTTCTTTCCTGCTGCTGTTCCCCAAAATTTCAGGTTTTTGATTTGGCTTTGGTGCTTTGGCACGGATGCGAGTCTCCCCCTCTCGGCCACTCAAGGGTGGAATTTCAGCAGGCCCCTCATGTACGCACGACTCGTGAAAGCCAACAAGCGGTGATGTAATTACAACCATGGCACGCGCGGTCAGTCTCCAGATGTCCTCAACCTTGGTCTTTGCAAACTCTGGGCTCGGGTAAATGCCCGTCAGACCCCGTGAGTTGCGCTCTGTGCTCCGAACGGCCATCCTTCACTGTCTGATAGATCCCCATCCGGCCTAAATCTGTCCCCTCCCCGCAGGCTTTCTTGCCTCAACACTTCATGACGCTGACGGGGCCGTGATAAGCTGAGGTCAACCGTTGCCTAGCCCACCCTATTTCCGCCATACACAGAAATTACAGTCCCCTTTGCCTCCTCCTGGCCATATTCTCCCGGGCGGATCCGTGATGGCGCCACCTCTGCTCAGAGGCCTTGCGTCACGCGACGACATTGGTTTGAACTCCGAGTCTGGACGCGGCCTCCGCATCCAAGAGACGTTCGGCGGGAGCGTCGCGGGCGTACTGACATCCCTCGTGGCTACGAGCTTCGTATTTCATTTCCTCGGTGGGTCTGACTGGGTGATGGTGCGGCTTCAGAGGCTGTGGCTGAGATGGATATAGTACAACGATATCGACAAGTATCGCAATGGCGAAACCTTTCCTACATCGACTGGCGTGAGTCACTGCCATCCGTCTGATATGCAGGCCAGCTGCTCTGTGGGTTTTCCGATTACTCATGATGCCATTGCAGTAATCTTGAGCCTTTTCTTGGATTCGTGGCTGTTTTTCGCCGGATCCTCCATCCTTCAATTCGGTAGCTTCGACATGAATGTTGACTCTCACACCTGTGCGGCTGGGTCTTACATTTGCGTTGTGGGCTATTTCATCAGCAAGGTAAATCAGTGCTTCATGTTGTACGACATTCGAAATCAGATGGCTGACAAGACTACACAGGTGGTACGTTGTCTAAGATTCGCAAACCGCGAGAAAAAAGGCCAAGTCAGAGATTGACAGGAGCTAGCTGATTTACCTTCTTCTCGTCGAACGATTTGTGAGTCCAGACTCTCTACCTTATCTTCATTTCACGGAATTCAACCAAACTGACCGTCGTAGTACTATATAAGGGGCAGCGGGCGTGGCCGCCTTAAATCCAAGCTCTACATTCTGAACCTCGTTGCTGTCTTGCGTATGTGTCTATTCTAGCCCAGATGTGTAGAGATTTTCACGTTCTCTAATAACGTCCATCTCTAGTCTATTATGTTGCTTGGCTCCCGGTTTACATAGTATTCCACATTAGCCACAACAATTCCGGCATAGTAAGCGACTTCAAGAAACCTTTTTGCTTTCCAGGTGACAAACTATCACCGCATTTCTAAGCACTCTTATCTATTTTCTTGTCACATTTTTAGCTGACTCTGCGTCACCCTAGTGTATCATTGGGGTACAGCAGCGATTTCTTGCCACAGCTTTTGCCGGTGACGTCGGCATCAATGTAAGTACAGCACATTTATCTGCACTCTTGTCAGGCAGCATACTACAATTGAATAAGGACTAACATCTCATTGCTTAGCTCTGGCTGACATCATGGTTCCTGTATCCATTAATGAGTGAGTCTGGAGAATAAGCATTTGCAGATTTGTAGCTCACACTAGCATATTCGAGAATTGAAACCAGAAGAAGCGAACAGGCTGAAAGCAATAATATTTCCAAGACAAGCAAGCCAGGACACAGACTCTAGTGTTGTGCGCCTCTACAATCTTGCGCGGAGAACCTTCTTCGGTTCTGTCATAACTCTGACGGCCACCTCGCTGTGAGTCAAGACCCTATTTGATAACGAGTGATTAAAAGGCAGTTCATCTAATGTGCCAAGAAACCTGGGTGTGTCAATCGCAAACGATGGACTAAGCGCTTGGCTTTGTCTCATGCTCTGCAGGATTGATGGTAAGCTACTCAAAAATTCGGATAATAGTTCGAAGACCGCACTTTGCTAAAGCTGACTCCTGTCGTATAGTCTTCATCTGCGCTGCTGTAATCAACTGGATCACACAGAAGGAACCTCCGCCGCCCAGTTATCAGGACAAACCATGGGGTGTACCAAGATACCCTGGAACTGATTGGACGACCCTGGTGGGGGATTCGTCCATTCCAGGACCACGGCCCGTGAGAGCGTTGGGCGGCTTGGGAGGGGATGCTCATCCCGGCAGTCTAGTGCCGGGAAGCTTGCATGTTGGGAGGTTCGGGAACTCGGGTGAGGACATCCAAGAGTCGAACGTGACGATCAAGTCACCTCCAGAAAGCAAAAATTATGCGACGGTCAGTGAAGGTACGTCCATACGCCAGGACCGAAGGGAGGGTGAACCTGAAGACAGGCAAGACGGAGAATTGTGATGGGACATGCGGCACTTGTCGAGTCGGCTTTCAAAATGACTTCGAGCCCAAGTAATTTACAAGCTAATCGCTACTATTTTTGTACATGTAATTTCGAGTAATACACGAAGTCACAGGCTTAGATTAAGTCCCTAGTAGACACCCTCCTCAACTGCCCAAAACATTGGAGAGCACTCAGTATATCCCAGCACCTTGCAGGTGTCGAAACTTATATGGGAAAGGATTGTGGTTCAATATACTCCGGCATTTGATTCATGGTTGGATCCAATGTCCTCTGATGGCGGCTTAACACTAGTTTTGAGGGACATGACCATGCAGCTACCGTACGAGGGGTCGTTGGCGGTTGATAAGACCTGGGAACAGTGCCGACTTCTATCATTTTTAGCAACCCGGAGGTGTAACTGCACAGACGAGCAATAAGCACAAACCAAGTACATATCTCTTTACAGGACCAAGGTAATGATCAACTATCTACAAAGACCTTTTGGCTGCCCCGCACGGCTAAAATCACAGTGGTCGGCAATCTTTGTGTGAGACATCACGTATCCTCTAGCATTGATGAAGAACGAACGAAGGCATTGTGGACGATGTCAATTTGAGTGTCCCTATCCTATCTGTACTTTTGTTCAATGACAGAAAAATCAATCCGCTGAACTCCAATGAAATCCCATTTTTACTTAAGCTGTCTGAAAGGCTGCCGATCTTTGAGTTGCATTCATCGCCGCTTGCTGTCCCAACGCCTGGCTCGTCATGGTCCGCAGCTCGGGCTGCGCGAGAAGCTTGTAGCGGTCCTCTGCTTGCAGCCTCTGAGTGGTGATGCGGTCCGGATAGTTCCTCATGAACATATTGGTGAAGTGTGTCCCGTAGTGGATACCCTCTTGAGGCTTCTGACCATTGTTATATCCCTCCAGCGGCTTTACGACAGCCTGGAAGCTGGGCTCATGGAAATAAGCAAAGGCGAACCGGTCCCTTGTGTTGAGCCCGACTTTGTGAGGGGTGGATGGCAGGAATGAGTCGGTCATGTATTGCATCATGTCACCTGGCGGATGTTAGGGACCAACTTCGTGCACTTGAATCTCGGGGGCCTGTGTTGCTTACCTGGGAATACTGTAAAGGTATCAGCGACGGGAGGCACGTAGACCCAACCCTCATCGTCTTCCTTCATGCCCGCAGCGCTCTTCTCCCAGTTTGCGTAAGTTTCGCCTTGGTAGGGAGGACGGATAAAGAGTCCTCCGACATCATCTTGAGCAGCAATGACCAACAGACCGTAATCGGTGTGACTTCCGATACCACGGCCTGCCTTTCCCTTCCCATTCGTCTTGTTCGTGGGAGGGAATCTGGGTCATCAGTTAGTTACTTTACACTAAGTCGCGGCGGGAATGGCTTTAGAGCTTACCGTAATATCCTCATGTGGTGCCAGCCATCCTGTGTGTACTGTAGCAAAGAACCCCTGGGAACTCCCAGACCTAGCTCGGTCAAGGCCAGGAGCTTCTCTCCAGACTCGCCGAGGTAGTTCATGTAAGACTTCATCGGGTCTCGCATTTCCGCGTCAGGCCAAGGGCAAGGTCCATGGCATGGCCACTTCTTAGCGACCCTGGGCTCCGACAGGTCGAGATCTTTTGTGACGGTGAAGATCTCTGAGTAGTCCGCAATGCCGTCTGTGATCTCCTCCCCCGAAGCAATGTATCCAGCGTAGCTCTGCGAGTCAATGCAGGCCGCTTTCTCATTGTGGGGTTTTGCGAAGAACCTCTTGCTGGCACTCTCTGCGTACTTGTAGATCTCGCGTTGACTGCTATTCATAGCGATCTGGAAGATGCCGTCGCGTTTCCAAGCCTTGACAAGTGCTTGCCCCATCGCCTTGTCACCGGGTGACCCGGTGACACGATCGGGGAGGTCGAATGTCTCTAGACACCCCACCTTGGCCTTGTGACCGGGAGGCATGGTGGCTCCCGCGGCCCGGATGTGGGTATTGTGGACTGTGGCCATGGTCCTAGTGGCGAGTGACCGCCCATGGCGAGTAGCCAGATGCCTGGCAGCTTTTGTGAGGACGAAAGGCATGATGTGATGATAGGGAAACTTGGATATGTGTCTCAGTGAATCTGCTCGAATGCAGAGAATGTTGAACACGCCCTCCAGTTATGGTAGTCAAGAGCCCCCTTTTATAACAAAAAGGCTCGCCCAGGAGGCAGCGTGTAGAGTGATCCCTCCCCCATGAAGAAATATCAACCGGCATACTCTGGTAGGTATTCGGAACTTAATATAAATCCGAGCATCGACACAACAGAGCATGCACCAGGATGATTCAAGAGGATGGCCTTGTCTTGGGCGGGCATCCCCGCCGCACAAGGCATGGCAACCGACTTGGCGACTTGACCCATCGTTGAGAGGCTGACGATACTCGCAAGGCTTCGGTCTCCACTATCCATGGCCTCGTACCTCGCGTGTAACTTTTGACCGAGATCAATTCATTTGTAAGGTCGATGCCGAGTCCACGCAACCGTCTGGGTGCTAATGTGTACACGTGAGTGCTGACGGAGTGTTAAGGGCTGATATTAGTCCCTTGACAGCCTACCCTCGATATAACATCGTGTGCACGGCTGCGGAATCATACGAGGGATACTGGGTTCCATATTTTAAGCTCTTTCTGAGGGTCGGCGGAGCCCGGTGCTGGCGCGCCGCCCCTTTTACTGTGATGGATACTCATTCCTGGGCGCAGTGGGACTAACGATACTAGACAAATGTGGAGCAACATATAGTCAGCTAGCTATACTTCACTTTGTATTAAGTACCTGTTGTTCGGGAAACGCGGGTGATGGAATGTGGATACCGATCGCGACTCGTAATTCCATCGCTGTCCCTACACTTGGGCGGAGTCACCAAGACTACACCGCTGAGGCAGTATTAAGTGGCTCGCTTCAAGATCAAAGTCGTTATGTTATGCCCGTCTGAGTCGGCTGAGACGGCGGCGTTTCATCCACTCTCCCGTCGTGAAACCGCTCTCCTAAAACTGATAGATCTGTGGCACGTGTTTGATCGATTTCTGATCCAGCAGAAGCACAGAAGAGAAAAGACACCCTTTGTCATGCCCAAAGGCCTTTTGCGAAGGAGTCTGTGAAGCGGCATCATGGCCTGCCGTAATATCCGTTGTCAATGCACTGAATCCAAGTTCGATACCTGGCCTGGGCCGAGAGCGGGAGCACAGATTCCAATGCCGTGCTCGCTAGAGACAAGGCCTGGACCGCCGATTCTAGAGTTTGTTTTTAACACCCTCTCTGCCTGGTATACGGCAGAATGTGTCTTCCAATGAGGGGTGTTTATTCATCTAATAATGCCACAGAGGGGATGCTAAAGTTCTCGTACCTCCACACGAGTGAAAAGCAACAGTGCGGTCCATTTTCTGCCCCGGGCCGAGAGATTTCCTTCTCCATAAGCACGACTCAACGCCTTGCATAGCGAAACTTACTGTTATAACCCACAACACACATTGTCTCTTGTCCTATTAGGATAACCACTGTCGTTCTGGCTTAGTAGAGGAACGCAAAGAACACAAATAGTCAATAAGCACGACTCAATGGATCCGTCCCCAGATCGTTTGGGCGGGCTGAGTAGCAGAGTCGTTTGAGGGGTCCATTCCCCGCCAAGGATGTCCGGGAACGGAAGACCTTGCCGCAAGACCCCGAGTCGGGTCAGTCGGTGGCTTCGCTGATGACTCAAGATGGCTTGAGTATAGGAGGATGATTGGGATCATATGGCGACAGAAAAGAAGTCAAGCTGTAATCAATTGCCTGTCTTTCCTGAGCTCACGGGACGTTTGTTCTCGGCTCCTTAGAGGCAGAGACTGCCTAGTGCCCAGCCAGCGTCTGCTCACCCAGCTCTGAACGTAGGCCCACCCAGTACCTAAATTTTGGAGAAGGCCCCCTAGTTTTCTAAAGTACCTTACCCTGTAATCTCTTTTTTAAGCTCTAGCTCTGTCTCTCTCTCTCGCTCTTGAGGTGTCACTTGGGCTTCAAGGCACGTTGGCTCCAGATTTGCACCAAATTATGTGTATTTTTAGAGTAGACTGGCCTAAGAAAGAAAGAAAGGAAACAAGGTGCCCTCCTGGGCTTCTGGGGCTAAGGTGTAGGGGCAGCAGGCCTTATCGATAAGGGGCCCTGTAGGGGGACCCCACGTGGGACCCCTAAAGGGGCCAACCCCGCCAGCCCCACCACCTGCCCTTCACTGCCTTAGCCTTTTTCTCTCTAGCTATTTTTCTTTTCTAGCTTCTCTTTTTTTCTTTCTCTCTCTCTAAAAGGTTAAACAAAATCTTTTTATTATAATTCTCTTTAGCTTTTTATTTTTTAATTTTTTAATTAATAAATAAAATATATAATATAAATAAAAAAAGAAAAAAAGAATATTAAAGAGAGAAAAAAAGCTAGAAATCTTAGTAGAAGTAGAGGAAGATTTGCTTAATCTAGGAGGTACTTCTAAATTATAAGGGCCTTCTCTAAAATTTAGGTACTGGGTAGG
The DNA here is from genome assembly GCA_014872975.1 of Diaporthe citriasiana. Lineage (NCBI taxonomy): Eukaryota > Fungi > Ascomycota > Sordariomycetes > Diaporthales > Diaporthaceae > Diaporthe > Diaporthe citriasiana. Next base: position 7,293 of record JADAZS010000137.1, on the reverse strand, counting down.
CATATGTTTAGAGCTGGGTGTCAGGGCCGTGGGGCTGAGTGGATGCAGGGACCCTTCGGGTCCAGTCACTTGGCTTATCTTATTAGCCCAACTGGCCTCCAAAACTTCAGCAAGGCCAAATTGTAGCTGTGCTACCTTCTTCCCTTCTTTTATTTGGGCAACTATAGATGTAAATCAACAATTCCTTACAGTCAGCTTGTGCCTTTGTTGCTATAGACGTAGGGGCCGTCTCACTGGCTGAGCGGACATGTAAAGCTGGGTGAGCGGATGCTGGCTGCCTAGTGCCCTGCTCGGAATCCTCCGACCACGGCAAGCCATTACTGGCGAGATTGTCGCTTAAATAGGCGCGTTAATGAACTGAATTACACGTAGGGATCGTCGCATGTCTGCCAAGCTTTTCCACCCCCCTACCGGATTTCCAAATACAGATTTAGCTTCCGCCAAAAATACGTGTAATACACTAGTGTAGGCCAGGGCGGTGTGAGCCCGGTGGAATGTTCTAGGCGGAAGAGTCCATAATGAGCCTTGGCCGTTACACGCCAAACCGCTTTGACTGTATTGGGCAAGCCGGTAATTTGACACATAGAATTAAGCTCTGCTAGGGTCATAGTCTGAACTTTTTTTGGTCGTTTTGCAAAATAGTTTGGCCCACGATGTCGGGCTGTTCGTAAGGCTTCTACACAGTAGAGTGTACAGACTGCTGCGTCAGGCAGTTTGGATCTCCTTAACAAGTAGGTCACTGGATGCTGACATCGTACTTAGATCGAATCCAAGCTCGAAACCCTAGACGAACGGCCATCAGATATCACCTCGCCAGACCACTGAATGATGAATGTTCACAAAGGGTTGTGGTTAGACAGCGGGTTCTGGCAGTGGATTTTAAAGTTCACATGCTGGCGAAGCCCTCAAACATACGCGAGGATAATCCATCATAGGCTCCCCATCGTGCTAGGGATGAGGTCTTGGACCTGTTTCGAGTCTTTACGGCAATTTTGGCCGGGGTCTGAAATCACGCGGTAAGGGAGCACCATTTCCCAGGAAAGTCTCAGTAATGCTGTGCAAGCGACATCTTACCGCTTTTTGGTTCCTGAGGTTGGTCCCATCTCAGTGACAGCATCATCTTGTGCTTTGGGGGGGGGGGGAGAAATGCTTCTCTGAGGCATCCTTGTGTTTCATCGGGCTGGGCCGGAGCGCGCCGTAAGCGTTGGGCACATTACTCCTGGACCATGGCCAGTGATCATGATTCAGGAGACTGCGTCCCGGCTCTCCCGTTCCGCAAGAGGCGAGGCCTACTCACGACACATACCTGTTGAACCAATGATGCTTGTGTGGTTAGGCACGAGACCACATGAGACATCATTGATGTCACACCGTCCTACAAATAGGCGGACATGTCGTGGCCGCTATGTGTGATTTTCTAATGTGCTTCTATTCTGACAAATTTCTTACTCTGCATTTTCTTGACCGCCTTTCGCGACTAATGATCATGTCTTTGGCTTCGAGAGACAGCGGCATGCGCACAAAACCATATGCACTAGAGACAACTAAACTGCTTTTTTACTCAATCTATTCATGCGCTCCTTGTCACACATGGGGCGTCTGAATCCAATCAAGCGACATTGTAAGGAACGCTCACAAAGCTTCGAATTCCCACCGCGTCGAAAGTCATGCCACAATTTTCAGCGAAGAGGGACCGGTGGCCTACCACAGGCTGTATCACATCACATGTAAGTGCGCGTAAGAGCTTCTATAGCTGTTTAGCTTTGGCTTATAGTTCATGTAACGCTTTTTCAGTGCGCCGGCTCTCGATGCCGCTGCAAAAAGGAGAGCAACATGTGAGTAGTCTGTCTAAGTCAAGTTGTGCCCCCAAAGTTACCCCGAGACATTTGTTAATATGGCGCAGGTCACGCCTTGTCATATGACACAAAATCATACGAAACATGGAATTATCAACCCTTTCATTTTTCTCGCTTACATGCGACCAGCCACCTGGGACTTTACAAATCATCACACCCCTGATGACTGTATGATTACAGTGGAGGTAATGCACCAACGCGACGCTTGCCGACGTTCTGGGTCGAGCTCGTTCTAGGCCTCAACTACATTGCCCACACGCGCGCTAAGCAAGTTACTAGGAACTTGTAGTCATTCTACAGCGGAGAAACATACGGCCGTGGTGAGGCAAAGAGGCTTAACTAGTGTAAAGATGTCTCGCGGGGAGGCACCATCGCGGCTCGCATGGACGGGTTGTGGGGAAAACCTGGGGTTCCGAAGATCTGGGGATGCCACCACTCCGGGGAAACCACCAAGTGCCTGAGCGAAAAAGGGAATTGGTGTCCGAAGTTCGCCACTGCAGCGTTGCAGACGCCTGGAGACAGCGCTGGCGGAAATGCAACGCTAGGCTTGGCCACGTTTATGTCTGTGCCCAAATACCGCCGATCCAGACGTCATGCTGCAGCGATCCTTTGGTGACGGCGATTATCTTGCAGCAACTCTATCTGTCGCTTAGGGAACTGGGAAGCTACGCCGGACGACGGGATCACCTTCAAAAGGTTCAAGTGCCGCCGCCCCGTCCCGGTGGGAGACCTGGCGCAGCTCTCTCCGCACCTTGGATCCAATGGTGTCGCAGGCCGTTGACATGGTTGCAAAACCATGTCCGTATGATCTGGGGCCAGGGGCCGAACGCATGAAATTAGTATGTAGCATCGACCACAGTTCTCTAAAAGACCTGCTGAGTGCCTCGATAAATAGTGTATTGTCCACACGTGTCCGCACCCTACGAGCGCTGTGTCTTCTCGACCGTATTGCCGATCCAACCCCAGATCGGGCATGCAACACTCAAGACGACTTTAGAGAGTCGCATTCTCGATCGCCCTAGTCACACGGAGTCGTCGCGGTTACACCAAAGCTGAACCTCGACGCTGACTTCCCAAAAAGTCCCCTCACTCTCACTCTTGCCATTCGGTTCCCGAACAGCGACCGCCAAAGATGGACGAGAATCTGGACGAGAACACCGTCCACGAGCTGGAGGAGGTCCTCCACACCAAGATCTATCCCGGCACGGAGTTGATGCAAGATGTGGGAACTCACCACTTCGTCAAGGGCAACAATCGTGCCGTCCTTGTCCCTCAGCCATCCGACGACCCCCTTGACCCCCTGAACTGGTCGCCCTTCTGGAAGGCCGCCACGATATTCTGTGCCACAGCCGTCTCTTTCAGCCAGAACCTCGGACCTCTCGCTCTCGCGCCCATGTTTGGGAACTATATTCAACTGTACAACCGCAGCCTTGCAGATGTCGTTCAATTCACAGGGGTTGCCATCCTGGTCCTAGGCTTCAGCAACTTCATCTGGGTGCCCATGAGCACCTGCTTTGGAAGGCGCCCTGTCGCAATCTTTTCCATGACGATATGTGTCATCTCCTCAATCTGGAGAGCGAGAGCCAGGGACTACAACAGCTTCATGGGTGCTTCCGTTCTCAATGGGATAGGCGCAGGTCCTTGCGAGACCCTTATGCCTCAAGTCATTGCAGACGTCATCTTTTTGCATGATCGTGAGTAGTACCTTCCTTTCACCTGAAACTTTCCCCTTACATGTCTACGATCCCTGGCGCATCTCAGAAACGATCCAGACACTTGGGCTATCCAATGGGATTTCCTAATTGGGGATAAACAAACAGGTGGAAAGTATCAAACACTATACTTCAGTCTATACTTCGGTTCCTTGATGGTTGGGCCAATCATCAGCGGCGCGATGGCTGAGCACACCGGAGTGGAAAGCTTTTGGTGGTTCAACACAGGAATGTTGCTCTTTACTCTGGTCGTCTGCATCTTCTTGTTTCCAGAGACCCGGTATCACAGGGCTTGGGAGACCGGTGACGCACCCAAGCCACCGCCCGTCAGGGACCCAAAGGCAGTTGTCGACAAGGCGGATAGCTCGCTCCACGAGAAACAAAGCGGCACTGATCAAGAAGAAGCCCTGCATGTGGGAGCACAAGTCACTCAAGCAGAAACGCAACACAGTGCCGTCACTGGTGGCAAGATCGCTCCTACTGAAACACACGTCGACCCATGTCTAGGCCGAGGTAGCCCAGGGAAGAAACAATTCTTGCCCTTCCAGCCCTACCACGGCAACCTGTTCCGCGAACTCTGGCTCCCGTTCTACCTACACCTCTTCCCAATAGTCGAATTCGCCGCGTTCGTCGTCTCATGGAGCGCTTCTGGCTTCCTCGTCGTCAACTTGTCGCAGTCTCAAGCCTTCGCTGCTCCGCCATACAATTTCTCGTCCCAGACCATCGGGCTGTTCAATCTCGCAGTGCTGGTTGGTGGGATGATTGGTCTTTTCACCTGTGGACCTCTCAGCGACTGGGTGGCCGCGTATCTGACCAAGAGGAACAACGGCGTCCGAGAGCCCGAGATGAGACTGGTGGCTATGGTCCCTTACATCATTATCATGATTATTGGCAGTATCGTCACTAGTGTTGGCTATGACTCTCATTGGCAATGGGAAGCCATTGTGATCATAGGATACAGCTTTCTGGGATGCCAGGTCGCTGCTCTGCCAAGCATTGCCTCGACATACGCAATCGACAGTTACAAACCGGTGACGGGATCGTTGTTCGTGACCATCACGATGTGAGTATCGCCCCCATCCCCCGGACCAAATGAACATCAGCTAACCCTAAAAAGAAACAAGAATCTCTGGGGCTACGGAGTGTCAAAATTCTTGACACCATGGGCAGAGGAGAAGGGTTTCATTCCACCTATGCTGACCAACATGGCCCTCATCACCTTCTTCTCCTGTTGCGGTATAATCTTCTGGTTCGTCGGTAAGAAGTTCCGGGGAATCACCGCCAATTCCTTTGTACACAAACTTTAATAGGTGTCCTTTCTGCTCTGGGCCGTGGTCGTGGAAAGGCGTGCTGTGTTGCTATATATACCTATTCATGGGTGGTCGTACACTCACGCGTCCAGCCATCTGGCTCGACCCAACCACAAAAACGTGGTCAAGTGGCAGATCTGTATTCGATAATGTCTGATTTGTGAGTCCTCAGGAGGTTAGATAATGTCAAATTGATCGGGTTTCCGGAAAATCGTACAGATCACCACACGCTGGTTGAATTCCTTCTGAACATGCAGGCTTTACCTTCTAAGCTGCCAGTCTCTGTTGAACCGAGAATGGAAGGCTTAGACATCCGAGTCTGCAAGCATGGCCGGGCCGGCCTCCCTATCTAACAAGTATTCCATGCACAGGCTCCAAGATACATTCAAGCCAAGGAAGGAAATCATCTCAATGTTATTAGGTCGAATTGTTTTCTTATGCTCAACCTCACTTGCATCTTCTCCCACCCGCCTTTTGAACAAAGCACCAGCCCTTAGACATTACTTTGACCATCAGCTCCCTTCCGGCTCTGCTCTTTTCGTATTCACTCAACATTCTCACAGAGCCATTGGGTCCAGTTCTCCAGGCAGTATTACATGTTTCTTGATCTGTCCGAACCTTCACTCTTGCTACTGCAATTTGCCTACCTCACTTTCGACTCCTACCTCCAAGTCAGATCTTGAAAATGCATCCCACGGCTCTCGTCACCTTCTTGCTCGCTTTATCATGCGGCCAGGCAGTCGTCGTCAACCTTTCGCCGCCATGCTATGGCGGCGTCAATATCGAGGTTGGCGAGAAGTGTTTCATGGAATCACACGAATACTGCGACGCCAACTGCACTAGAAGGGTAAAGTTCCAAGGCCTTGAACACTCCCTTAACGCGACTGTCCCCAAACATGAACACGTTTTTCTGACAGGACATTTAATCAAACATAGATCACTTGCACCAATGGGACCTACCAGCTGACGGAGACCTGCAAGCCCAAAGCTTGCGAATGGGATCTGGACACCGCCACGACCGAGTGCCTTTCGGAGCCGGAAATCGCTGAACCCTTCATTCCAGGAGTACCCAACATCGCCCTCGACTCCAACCCGGGATGTGGACCGGTGTTACAAATCGGTGGCCACTGCCTCACCTACCCAGAGCGCGAAGGGGAGATGAGGTGTGATACTACTTGCAGCAACATCGTACGTGACTACCAACCACTTGGCGTGTGACCCTAGTATTTTCTTTAATGGTTAATACCTTCACAAACAGGGTATCTGCCACAATGGCGTCTTCCAAATGAACAGCCCCTGCACTCCGGGTCGCTGCCAATGGAATGAAGAAGCTGGGCACCCCTTCTGCGTTTGAGTACGACATTCGTAGCACCAGATTTGGGAGCTGAGATGAGTAGTAACTGCAGCAAGAGTCAACGGTATCCATGGCACTGGTGAAATCGCATCGACGATGGAAGGGACGTGGACGGATAATCATTCTCCTGTATTCGTAACAGTCTGACACAGCCCGCCTACCTAATACCATGCCAGGCCACCATTTTGGTACCCCCACCATTTCGGACCGCCAAATTGCCGTATACCACACCAAAATACTTAATATTTATAAAGCTATCACCAAATCGATTCTACTAGTAAAAAGATATTCGAGATAGTATTTTATAACCCCAAAGCAGCTCTTTTAATTAATATATTATAAGGGTATTTTAGATACCCTCCCAGAGTAAGTCTACACTTCCACAGGTAGTTTATCTTCCTCCTTATTATCTTTAGACTCTTTGTCTTTATTAACTTTAATCTCCTTACTAACCTCTTCTTGGGTCTTAATCTCTTAGATAAGGGTATTCCTAGTTAGGTTTTTCTTACCTAATATCTCCTTAATTTATATAAACTTGTGGTTAGGGTTAGAGATAGTTTTTTACTTTTTTATAGTTAATTACTTAACTTAGGCCTTAAGCTTATAAATTTATTACTTTATAATAGCTAATTTAGCTTCTTTTAAGTTAAATATACGGCTAATTTATTAAAATTTACAATAATTACTAGTAGAAGTATTTATACCTGTAAGATTTATAATATTATACCCTAACTTAGGTATTTCTTTATTAGAATTACCCCTATTAGTATTTTCTTTAGGGGTATAATACTTTTCTTTATTAATTTAAATTTCTGGATATAATAAAGCCTTTCTATAGCTAATCGGCTAATTTCTAGTTATTTTCTAAGTAGATTTAATTATCTAACTAGTTATTTCTTTTATACAGGCTATATTATATACCTTTATAAAGTTAATCTTATTAACTAGTACTAAGTTAGTTAGTAATTACTAGCTTAAAATAGTTAATTTATAGTATAATTTAATAATATTAAAGACTCTATTATTAAGTAGCTAAAGCCTGTGGAAATAATATACTAGTA
>JADAZS010000136.1:0-136231 GCA_014872975.1 Diaporthe citriasiana | reverse complement strand
TACATTTTATCTAACTTTCTTAATAAATAAGTTAAAACTATAGTATAAAGTATTATTTAGTCTATACATATATATATATAAAGATTAATAATTTATATTATTATTATTTAATTTAATAAGAATTATTATATATATAAATTATAAATAATTAGTTTTATTATATACTAGTAAGCTTAATTATTAATATCAGGTTATATAGTACCCTTAGTATATTATACTAATATCTAAGTATATAAATTAGTATATAAATTAATAAAAGATATTAAAAGTTAGTTAAATAGTTATAAAAAGGAAAGTAATGTAGCTAAAGCTAATAAGATCTTAATATAGCTAACACCCTCTTAACTCCTACAAAGTCTGCAGCTAACCCTCAGCTTTACCAGCGGTGGGTCTACCCGGAAGTTATTACTTACTGTCTTTCGTGGTACCCGTGGGTGCCCGGCTTTACTTCACCCACTGCTAGCATAGTGGGCGCCTAAATTATACCACAGCCAAAACGTCGCCACACACACACACATATATATATATAGTAGTAAACTATACTATTCTTAAATATTTTTATAATAAAATTTTAGGCTATACTAGGCTATACTAGACTTTATTATAAGATTTATTATAAATTTAAATATAACTTAATTAATTTTAATCTAACTTTAAAAATAAAATTACTTCTAAAACTTTTAAATTAAGGTAATTATTAAAATACTTTTTTCTAATATATATCTTATTATTCTAGTAGGAGATATAAATTTATAAGGTCAAGTTAATAGAAGGTTTCTGCTAAGCCTTAAGAGGTATCTGATTTTAGATAGATTTGTATGGGATATCTAGGAAAAGTAAGGTACTGTGGCAGGATTTTGGTTATAGTACAATTTAGGCACCCACTGCGCCAGCAGTGGGTGAAGCAAAGCCGGGCACCCACTGGTAACCTCTCAGCTCCTTGAACGAGACAGTATAATGTGGATTCGTGAAGATAAACTCAAAAGTTACAGCACCCACCCCGACGTCTTAGAATAACGAGTCTAGAAACACTCGCGGTGGACGGCAGAGTGTTGGCTATCGACCTGATCGGCGAGAGTGGGGCGATATAATGGAAGTAATTGCATGTGCACAGCTGAAGTTTTCGTCATGCTTTAATGGAAGAGAGAAGCGAGTAAACTTTTATTTGTTTATTGCGTGACGCCCGTCGTCGCTCACTGTCCATGTTTGCGGCGGAAATCAATAGCCTCCACAGCAACCAGAAACGATGCACGCATGGCTTTCAAAATTGTATTTGATTTACAATCCTCCCTGGCCACAGGTTGCTCTACCTCTGTCAGAAAATCATTACTAGCAGTGATTCTAGTAGCGTCCTAGCTCCCATATAAGAGACCATTATTGGGAACAAGCACCGCCTTCTGATCAAGGCACCAGGTTTGATTGCAGGCAAGAAGCTTGATCTCATGGGGCCTGAGAGGTGTATAGATGTTTTTCTAGCTCTTCTTGCTCCTAAGTGCCTACAAGGTCCCTTGTGACAAGATATGAGGATACGTCGCCTCTCTATAGTATGAGTTGTCGTCGACCACACACCTTCCTGCTTGGGCGATTTTCTGCGTGCGGCACAGGAAATCGTCCCACAAGAAGATGATGCGGGTTACAGTCTGGCCCAGCTGCGTGATGAAGAAGCAACCGTTCGGCGGTGCGGTGTGATTAGCACTGTGACCGAAGGGCACGATTGACCGCGGACAGCCGTTCTCGACAACCCCGGGTGTATCGGACGAAGCTTAGGTCTACAAGTTCTGTCGGGTTGAGGGCTGCCGCAAGTTGCCCGCAGGCAGTCTTGTGTTTGTTTTTATCAGCATCCTTCTGTGGCCGGCACCTCGCGCTCTTCCCGTCACCGGAATGGGCTCTCTGAGGCATGAATAAGCTCTCACGAGCGCTGCTGGAGTCGAACGAGACACAGCATAACTGGGGTACCTGGGTAGTTCAGACCTTCTCGCCTTACTATCCCAACCCATTTATCGCTGCCTGTTTATAAAAGCAGACTTAGAACTATGGTCTCCACGAAATCGCCTGTTGTTTGCGGCAAAGTCCCCCTTGGCATCGACGAAATACCATTCCATGTTCTATTTCGCGGTCTTGGTCAATGTCGCAGAGAGGTTATCATATTAACGGCCTTGCAGTTCTATCCCATAAGAGAATGATCTGCCCCCCCCTCCTTTTGAAAAGAAAAAAAAAACCCCCCAGTACGTAAAGGAAAAAAAGGGAGGAGGCTCAGGTTCTCCGAGACAGACTCCCAGTAATGGCTTACTCATTACAGTTCGGGCTACCTCGGAAGCAAACGCCTTGCTGATCAAGGGCAAGACCTCTGTACGTTTGGCAAGCAACGGGTGAGATCATCCTACTTCCTCAGCGCCATGTCCGAGGTGCCGACTGTCTCGACTAGCTACTACTGACCTGTCAGGCATAGAGAACAGTAACACATATTATAATTATAAATTAGGTTTATTATAATTAGCTTGCCCTTTGACTTGGCCGACTTGGATTTGTAGTATGATAGTTATGACACACAGATTTGTTGTACAAACTAGACAAAGAAGCCAAGAAGATGTCTACAACCAGCTTGTTTGCTAGATACCTGCCTCAGTGCTAACTAAGCGTTCCGAGCAAACACCAGGTTGTTGCCGCAATCAAGCTTCCGATTCTTTTTTGATTGGCATTGACGGGCATGCCTGACTCGGGACTACACGTCGAGATTGGCCCACTAAACCAAAACAACCAATTCGTAACCTAGGTAGTATTGGCCCTCGCAGAGCCTCGACGTGGCTTGGGAGATGACCTCCTCGACGGGGGAATCTCCTCCGGCCTGGTCTATCTTCACCCTTGCAGCAGGACGACTGTCCACGGCAGAAAGAATGGGACTGGGGGAATGTCTATGAAGCGGCCGGCGCTCAGTTCTCCTGATGGCTTGCTCTGCCACTCATCCGTCCAGCCATGCTCCACCGGTCAAGTCTATCTGTCAGTCAGTCAGCCAATATGATTGCGAAAGCACTTCCCATTGCCAAGGTCACCGCCATTCAGGGGTTCCGTTACGCCCAGGGCGCTGAGACGCCCTCGTCGCTGAAAGATCTGGCGGCTTGTGAGGATGTGACGTCCGGTGAGGTGGGGGGTCACCCCCGACCAGTCTTCTGTCGCCGAGTATGTTCTCTCCGTTGGAGTCTTTGCCATCCCGGACTTGTACTGATACTTGTCTGTTCAGGCAGCACATCTCGCACAAGCATGAGGTGCCCGCCTCGTCTCGCATTCAAAGACGAGACATTACATATTCGTCGTGCTCCACCTCGCAAACCAGCACTCTGAAGACAAGCCTCTTCGATGCCATCTCAATGGCCAGTGCTGCGTACACCGCTGCTGCGACCGCAGCCGACTACTTTACCACCTGGTGAGCAATTCCAACCCCCCCCCCGCCCCCCGGCCTGTCGCGTAATGGGCACTTGCTGATTCTCCCTGCTCTTAAGGTTCATCTCGACCTCTAATGAGTCCAAGGTGCGGACATCTACAATGATGTGGTCAATGTTCAGACCACGTCGCCCAAGATCTCGTGTGTCGACACATACAGTGACTGCACCAGCGGCGACGCATTGCTGTACACCGTTCCATCAGCCAACGTTATTGTGCCGTGCCCCAACAACGGCTTCTGGGATTTCCCCGAGCTTGCATCACAGTGCTCAGGCGACGACTACGACAAGGCCGACAGCATCCTCCACGAGATGACACATCTGTACGGTACCACCGACTGGGCTTATGGTCCCACGGCGGCTCAGCCTCCCTCTGCCACCAAGGCCGCTGCTAATGCGGGCACTCATGAGATGTACGCTGAGAGCGTGCGCCTTGGCGGTTGCACCACTGGCTGAAAATGTGCAATCGACACGTGTGGGGAGGTTGGACGCAAAGTTCCGCTGTGATATTTTGCGATGTTGTTTCTGAGCTTTGAGATATTTATAACAAATCAACAACCGTTACGATTTTACCACGTCTTTATACCCTACAAATTATCTTCTTCGATAATCTTTGTATATTAAGCTGACTATTTCAAATTGTGAAAATATTTGAAATGGTCTTTCACCTAAGCCACATACGGCATCTGTCGATATGTTTCTTTATGGTATGACATTTGCGCCAGCTGCACTACGGTTCCGAGTCTCACAAACCGAACCGGCACGGGAAGATGGTAATTACGGCCGAGTCCATACTATCCAATGCTCTCATGAACCACTGTTTCAGCATCACTACATTTGAACCCATCCAGCTAAAAGGTAGCCTGGCCTTTTCGTGACAAAACCAGCTCGCGTAACGGTGGCGTGTTGATGGAATGTGTGCTGGTTCAAATTGGACAATATACAACAACAGAAGACTATGCCACGCTGCGGTGCGGTGGCTCGCGGAGGGGGTCGAATTTCGCATCTCAACAGTTTCTGTACTGTTCTTCTCACACTAATACCAATTCGGTGTGAATCATCAGACGTAAATAAACGCCCAGTGATTAAAAAGTGGATTAAAAGAGTAGGACTAACTGCAGATTAGGAGGGGGCTTATAGAGTGAAATCGTGTTCCTAGTAGAGCTTACTCCCGCAGATAGAGCCCTTCTCCTTCGGCAGAGAATACTCCCTCCTGATTTTCACAGGGTAGCTCTCCCGCTTCGGGACGTTGGTTGGCTTAAAATGTGTACCTTTCTTTTCCTTCCTGGTGCTCCCCTTTTGGAAATATGTTCCTGGTAACTTTGGATCCAACTTTGGATCTAGAATCTTAGATTAGATCAATTTGTGTCATACGACAAATAGCATCTGTTTACTATGCCACATTGGCGATTGCTCTTGCGGGTTGTATGGTGGTTATTTTTCGTGACAATTTATTCGAATTCCAAACTGAGGGAAAAAATGGACACAAAGAAAGCCAGGACCTTCCCACTTTCTCTATGTTTAATTTCAAATCCATGACTATCTTTATGCTTATGTTTACTTTCCTGCAAGTCCCTATCTGCAAGAAGGGACTATATGCCTAATTGGTAGCTTAGAGGACCAGGCATTTATTAGCTGTAAAGCCCCTGACAATCACACCTATAGACAAAAATACTCAAGAGGTGTATGTTGTAAAGAATAACCCTCTCTGTGACCCTCATGCACTCGTACAGTGAGGCAAGTAGAGGCATTTTCATGCCTCTCACACGAGAACGCATAAAGGCAAAAGATGACAGGTACACAGAACGTAGCCAATATATTCTCGGTAGGTAAATATATACACTGTCCTACCCGCCCGTTATTAAGAGCTGCTCGATTTCTTTTTAAACCCTGGTCACGAGATTGCCTACACCGAGGGGTGGGAGCACTATCTCAAGTTAGCCGAAGGAAAGTTTCCGCATGCGTAGAGGCTGCACTCACGTAATAGACCCTCAGGAAGCTGGGGTCCACCGTAGTACCGATGGTGGCTGTCTGGTTCTTCTGCAGAGTCTCGAAGTCGAGCTCAGAGGCGGCCATGAAGGCTTGGTAGGGCGAGGTGAACCAAGCAACCTGGGCAATGGCCGCGTCGACACTGGTGGCGCCGGCCTTCTCGGGCTGGAAAGTGGCTGTGCCAAAGTTTCCGTCGGCGTCTGCAGTCTCGAGCAACGCCACGTCGACCATCCTGGGTGGGTAGGGAGAACCGAAGCCGATGCTGCCAGCGGGCTTCAGGACCAGAGAGGCCTCGAAGGGGGCGACGGGGAGCTTGAAGTCGACAATGCCACTGCCCACATTTGTGCCGGTGACGGCTGTACGTCCCTGCAGGGTGATGTCGTACTGGCTGGCATCGGGGCAGCCTGTCAGGACCAGCTGGTTAGCAAGTGAGTCGCAGCGTCAGTTTGCATGGTACACTTACGGGACCAATCGGCGCGAACAGTCCAGTTGCCGTATGTGATGCCATCACCCTCAGCCTGAGGAGTAGGAACAGCAGCGGCAGTGCCGACCAAGGCAGCGAGGAAGATGGGGGCAAGCATTTTGTTGGTGTTTAGCGTCCGAAAATGAAGTGAATGTGAGGTTGGCTGCTGTTGCTGGGAAGATGGACTTAGTATCCAAGGTGGAAGGTAGTGAGGGTGAGTACTTATTCCTATTAATAGAGATGACCATAACATTTCGGCTCGCTGGGGCCCGTGGTGCCCCTTTAAGCCTTGCCAGGCGCAGTGACAGGAATAGCACTGTGGAAAAGGGTTGGAGCCAAGGTTCGTGTTTGCCTGTCTTTGGTGGAGCAATGTGGGTTTTGCTAGCACCATTTTGCTTGGCCAAACCAGACGCCGGCATAAGGATACGAAATGAACACAAGAACAAGCTTCGACGGAGCCCTCTTTGGCTACTCAGGCCCCCCTTGCAGGCCACAATACTGTAAATTAACAGCCTACTTACCTGTTGGTTACATCACAACCAGCCAAAGACACCGCCAGCGGCATGGCCGGATTGTGACCATTGTGGACCGGAACCAGTACATGTGATAAATGTTGCATCATATCGCAGCTGGATGGCCAGACTGCTGCATTATTCACAGTTCGGCTCGCTAAACCACATATCCCTCTGACTCTACAGCCCAGACCGCATCATTCAACCCCTCGACCGTTCTCGAGAACACAACAGCACTAACAGTGAGCCGTGACACGGCTGGTGTCTTGAAGCTGAAACCCGCGGTCTCTACCAGCAGGAATCGTCGGATGTGAACAACATCGTCACATATTGTTACCTTGATGAAGAGTCTACCACCACGTTGTACAAGATCTCAGTCGGAAAGAGTCTGGTTGGGGTATCCACGCACTACATGACGGGCTCATGGTGGAGAGCTACGAATTTGTGCAATTGATTGCCCAATGCCTCCTATCCAGATGCACACAATACAGTATACCCTTGTCAGCACCGTCGTCAACAGCTTGGGCCCGTCTTCGGGCCACATGGGATACGAAACAATATATCAAAAGGATCAATTCTGCAGCACGTCTGCGGCATAGCCATCTGTACGAAGTGCTGTTTCCAACGTGACCCTCCACGTAGTGCAAGCTCCTGTGCCAACATATACTCCAACCTTTTTTCTCTCTTAGCCCATGCTGCAGGCCGTTCCTGCATTCTTGTTCTGTGCTCGAGCAGCATCCATTGATAAATACCCAATAAACAGGAACTCTGCCAGCCGCGCAGTGTTACAAATATTAGTTAGAAGCTTGCCATCACACCTGCACCGGCCTTTGCTCAGCTCATTCTATTGTACACTATTGACAATGGCTGCCTGTATGCTAACACACAAACACGATCCGCCCCCTACGCAAAGAACCTGGCTACCTGGGACCAAACCCCAGTCCTACAGGCCTCACCCGGGCTTACAGCAGCATGCGCCTGGGGTCCTCGATGAACTCCTTGATCTTGACCAAGAACTGGACCGCCTCCTTACCGTCAAGCAGGCGGTGGTCATAAGTCAGAGCGAGGTACATCATCGGCCTGGCCTCGACCTTGCCGTTCACCACAACAGCCCGCTCCTTGATGGAATGAAGCCCCAAGACGGCCGTCTGTGGCAGGTTGATGATGGGCGTGCCCATGAGAGAGCCAAAGACACCGCCGTTGCTGATTGTGAAGGTGCCTCCGGCCATGTCCTCGAGTGTGAGCTTGCCGTCGCGAGCCTATGGCGATGGGTGATGTCAGACGTCTGCGCTAACAGACTCGGGTTGAATGCGGGTTTCACATACCTTCTTGCCTAGATCAGCAATGGCCTTCTCGACGCCCACCATGTCCATCTTCTCAGCGTTCCGCACGACAGGTGTTACCAAGCCCTTCTCGGTAGCAACGGCGACGCTGACGTCTACATAGTCCCTGAAGACGATAGTGTCACCCCCGTTGGGACCCTCGATAGACGCGTTGACGGCAGGGATCTCCTTCATGGCCAGGCAGGCGGCTCGAGTAAAGGCGCTCATGAAACCAAGCTTCACGCCTGTCTTCTTGAGCACCTCGTCCTTGTAGAGCTTCCGGAAGTCCATTATTGAGGACATGTCGACCTCGTTGAAGGTGGTCAAGGAGGCAGCGGTGTTTTGGGACTGCTTGAGTCGCTCCGAGATTCGCAGCCGCATCCTGTTCATCTTGACACGACGTTCCTCGCGGTCACCCAAAGGCACAGGAGCTGGCGCATCCTTGGTGTCCTTGGCTGGTTTTGAGGGCGCGGCGGGCTCCTTCTTCTCGGAGGCAGCAGGAGGCTGTGCGGGCCTCGTATCTTGTTGCTTGGGAGGCGGCGTTGATTCGGAGTCGGGCTTCTTCTCTGGCTCCTTGGACTCTTCCTTGGGCTGCTCCTGTGGGGGCTCCTTAGCCTCGGACTTGCCGGCGCCCTCGGAAGGGGCACCTCCAAGCTCCAGCCGGACGATGTCCTGGCCCACGGTGACAGTATCGTCCTCGTTAACGAGGAACTCCTTGATCGTGCCGGCCTCAGGGGCGTTGACAGCAACATCGATCTATAGAGCGAAGTAGGTCAGCGTCGCTGTCGACCATCCGGTCACTTGCACGTGTGGGGAGAGACAGAGGAGCTTTCAGGGGGCGGAGTAGAAAACAAGGAGAAGGGCAGGGCGAGAGAGGGCTGGCGCACCTTGTCGGTCTCGATGGTAGCAATCTCCTCGTCCTGCTCGACGAACTCGCCAACCTGCTTGCTCCATTGTTTCAGGGTGCCTTCTGAGATAGACTCGGCCATCTGAGGGACCTGGACGACCTTGTCGGCGTATGTGCGAACATGTTGCATCAAGGCAGGCAGGGGCAGAATGGTTGATTTGTGCTGAAGGGATTGTAAGGGGCGCAGATGGACAGCGCGCGCTGTCGTGCGCAGAGTCCTCAGCATGCTGGGCGACAGGCTTTCGAGGGTGATGCCGCAGGCGGGTAAGGAAACAAACAAGCAAGCAAGCAAGCAAACGACTGGGCGACGCGCAGACGAAGCCGGATGCGAATGGCCTGGTGGGAAGGAGGAGTGGAGGAATGGGAGAGACCGGAGAAGGTGGAAGGTCTAGTTACAGCGGTGGGAGAAATGCAGCCGGGCCAAAAATGGAAGCGGACCTGAAGCAGCAAAATGGCTCCCTCTACAAGGATTGGGAGGCAGGTGGCAGTTGGCAGGTGGTCAAGGTAGGACGTCAGCGGTCCTCGCCGTGGCCGGTCGGGTATGGGCCACCGATTTCTACCGGGTAGCCGGGAGGACGGGGCGTCGAAACACAATGCGCCTTGGGGCTGTCACGGTGGCCAGCCAGAGGCATAATATCTCTTCTGGAGGACGACGACCAGGCTCTTTCTCTATGAGGTATATACTGACTACGTATGCACGTAGTGGTGTGCTCATCTTGCCGTGTCTTGAAAGTTTCAAGGTGCCGATACACCTCAGATGCGGTGCCTTTTCTCCGTGGCAGAGCTGCAGGCCGCAGGTACGAAGGCGCGGACAGTACCTAGGTACTGTTAGAGCATCCTGTACCTGGGTACTTCGGCTCGCTGCACCTTGGCGAGAGCCAATCAGAATTTGATCCGCAACGATGACCAGAGCAGCGGCAGCAGAAAGAGCTCTCTGCCCGCCAAGCCTCCCCAAGGTCCCAAGTCTGAAGCGTTTCTGTTGCTCGCTTCCCTGCAGCAACTCCGGCCTAGTAATCGAGGCATCAATTGAGACTTGGAGATAGATTCAAATTGACATCCTGCCTGACGACATCCTCTGTCCCACCTGCCCAGCCGGACAGCCACTGCATGCTCCGTCTGCCCCGAAGCCTTGCAAGGCAGTACGAGCGCTCGACTCGATCCCGCCCCGGCCACAACACATCCGACCCATTTCAATTCGACTACGATTTACGCCAACGCAGTCTGCCTCACCCACCATGTCGTCCCGGCAAGCTGCCCTGTGAGCCCCCTCTCCCCCACACCGTTTATCCATTGTCCGCCCTACGCCTGCGAGCGAGCCCGTGTCACTGGGCCACCGGCTGCCGGTTGTTGATCCCCACTTGCTAATCAATGCCTCCTCGACCACAGCTCCCTCTACCGGCGCTCCCTGAAGCTCGCTCTCGACTGGGCGGTCCATCGACACCTTTGGCGCGGCCAAGCCATCTACATTCGCTCCCTCTTCGAAGCCAACCGGAACATCACCGAGCCCAGACAGCAACGGGTATGTCACGTCGCGCCAGAGAAACACCGATCTTTCTGCACGTCTATCACCGCGCATGCCAGGGCCAGGACTGACTTGGGGATGCTCTTGTTAGGCGTTGTTGAAGGAGACAGAGAAGCTCCTGGATTCGTGGAAACATCCCGATCCTTATGCACCTCCCACCGCACCCGGAGGTATGTTCCCCTTGTTCCAGTCCGGAACCGTCGCTGGGCTTCGCCGACACAGACCAAGCACTGACACCCCGGCTTTCCAGGATCCAAGTACGAGAGAAACCTGCCGGCCCCAATACTCGACCGTGAGTTAGCCCCCTTACTCCTGTGGCACCGCTGAAGCTAAACTAGCTGTAGCTCCTCCACCATTAAAATTCTAGACATAAATTCGGCATGCGAAGGTTCAGAGGGGTATCGTGTACATAGCGGCGCAGTGGTACGGGGAAGTCAATGGGAAACGAACCGATTGCAACCACGTCGTTCCTGCGGCGCTCCGTGATGTGATGAGCGGTGATATTTGTTTGCACAACCAAGCCGGTCAGGGGGACTCGGGCGGCAGCCGACCCTATCTCGACTCAACAGGGAGATCTCGCACCCGAATGGGCGAGCAACTCGCGCTTTGGAAAGGCAACATGGACGCTGCTCGCACTGCTCCAAAAAGGAAACTTAGAGCTCAGGCGGCCGCTGTCCTCAAGTGCGCGTCCCAAAATCACGCTCTGGTCTGGCATCCCTTGGCAGCCAGCAAAATGGATCAAGAACCCAACTAACTAGCCATGCGAAGGGATCAATCCATCCTGTTCAAGTCTCTGCACGACATTACGAGGAGTTCGAGGGTCGGGGACCAAATTGAGAAAGTCACAAGCAAAGGAAATCGAGGAGTCGGATGTTTGTTGTTCTTGATGTGGTATTCATTTCATGACCATGATGATCCCTTGGGAATTAATGTACAACCCAAACGTGCAAAAACACAACCGTAAAAGTGACCCTGTAACCGTGACCCCGTGTCATGAACAACCCAAACGTGCCGACCGGAAAATGAAAAGCAAAAGCGCAAACACCCAACATCTACAGCTCTTGGCTCGCGTTCTTGCCCGTCTTGCCGGTCTTCTTGGGCAGAAGGTCTGTGAGGCATGTTAGACAACTGTGTGGGGCAATGTGATGATGCGTGGAGAAGGGCAAGGCAACATACTTTGGTGAATGTTGGGCAGGACACCACCCTGGGCGATGGTGACGTGACCCAGGAGCTTGTTCAGCTCCTCGTCGTTCCGGATGGCGAGTTGCAGGTGACGGGGGATGATACGTGTCTTCTTGTTGTCACGGGCAGCGTTGCCAGCCAGCTCGAGAATCTCAGCAGCGAGGTACTCGAGGACGGCGGCCAGGTAGACGGGAGCACCGGCACCAACACGCTGGGCGTAGTTGCCCTTGCGGAGCAGACGGTGGACACGGCCGACGGGGAACGCCAGACCGGCCTTGGAGGAACGACTGGAGAGTAGGAGTCAGCAGTTGGTCGGCCGGGGTGGAGCACTGTGAAGGACGCGACAAGACGCGTCTGAAGCACGGCAGTCAAGGTGGATTGAGCAGGGAGACTCACGATTGAGCGCTCTTGGAGCCGCTGGCCTTGCCGCCGGACTTGCCGCCTCCAGTCATTTTGATGGTTGTGGATAGGGTTGAGAAGTTGGGATTGAGAAGTTGATGTTGAGGCGACGTAAACGTCTGAGAATGATGGATGCAGAAAGTGGTTGGTTATTTTGTGATGATGTTGCGAGATGTGGTGGGATCTGGTGGAAGTGGGAGATGGTGGGGGATTCTGTGGATTAAGTACTTGTCTGCATGAAAGGCGATTGCCCCAGATCACAGCAGCGGCGCGCCTGCCAGCCAGAAAATCGACCTTGCCTGATTTGGCGTGCTATTGTGAATTTCGCCGTAGGACACCCCACATGCAGGGTGGATTTAGTGACAGATCCAATCAAATACTCAGAAATGATGTTTTTTTCAGTTTCGCAGGAGCAATCGAGTAAATCAACGGTGCTGCAGGGATCTGCTGGAACGTGTCCATGAAGGGCCATTCCCTTCACCCCCGTGTCACTTTGTTTTTCAGTCACCATGTCACACACCCACAGCTTGAGGAAGTCGCCAAACGCGTATGCTGGCGCTTGACCTGTGCGAAACGCAGGCTCAGCCCGTGTATTCCTAGCAATTGCCAAAGCCAAACGGGTGGCTCAACTTACGGAAGGCAGGATCGGCCAAGTGGTGCACTTGCAGGCGAAGCCGAAGTTGAAGTTATTCACATGTACACTAGACCATCGCACCTGCAATCTCTACAGTAGAAAGAACAGCCTGTTGGATCCATCTATTGTGCACATGTCACAGACCGTAGCATCCGGACAGTGGAATGGTTTTCAGTAGTGGAAACAACCACAAGGCTACCGTGTATCCTCTATGCTCTCCTGGAGTTGATGCTCCCACTGTCGCATGGGTGGTCATCGCGTGGAAGGTCATTGCATGTGAGTTTATCGTATGGGAGCTCATCCCAGTGGAAGTCACAGGTCATTACATTATCCCAACCGAGGGTTAAGCCACTTTAGATTGTGCACTTGTCGAATCAAGACGGGACGCCTGTGATCAGCCATGCCAGGGTGTACTGTGTAGTCACCGAAAGCTCTTGCTTGCGGTACACAGAAGAGAGAGACGTGTGATCGTTCCACGGTCCCTCCTAAGGGAATCCGTTGTTTGCAAGACAGAGACCATGTTCTTTTAATGGGGGCCAGTCAATGCAGCGAGATTCGTCTCTTACCTGCACGGACCGTTTTTGTTTCCTTGACTAGTGGTGAGATTTAAATCACGGGCCTTTGGCGGTGGTGGACGGGGCAAAAAAACACGCGCTTGCAGGGGGAGCTGCACCTGCCTCCTGTGATTCTGATTTCGGCGCCTGTCAAATCAGCAAAGCTCGAACTGCACCGCGTCCGTAATACTTAAGCCGCCCCTCGCCCACTCCCCAACTCTCCCACCTCCCACCATTCTCCCATCCCATCAACACTCAACGCCCAACCCCATTTACTTGCGACAACAACGTCTTTGGATTCTCCATCCATCTGCATCAGCACTCCATCTTGTCCACTTTCCCCCACATTCTCACAAAACATCACCAAAATGCCTCCCAAGGCCGCCGACAAGAAGCCCGCCTCCAAGGCCCCTGCCACTGCCTCCAAGGCTCCTGAGAAGAAGGATGCCGGCAAGAAGACCGCCGCCTCCGGTGACAAGAAGAAGCGCACCAAGGCCCGCAAGGAGACCTACTCCTCCTACATCTACAAGGGTAAGTTGCATCAAGACGCGTCTTTTCGCATTGCCTGTGTCGCATTCCTCGGTGGCGGAGCCGCGCGCCCTGCTCCGACACGCGACCTGGCCCCTCCAAGACCCAGCACATGCTGACCCAACGCGTCGCAATAGTCCTCAAGCAGGTCCACCCCGACACTGGTATCTCCAACCGTGCCATGTCCATCCTGAACTCGTTCGTCAACGACATCTTCGAGCGCGTCGCCACCGAGGCCTCCAAGCTCGCTGCCTACAACAAGAAGTCCACCATCTCTTCCCGAGAGATCCAGACCTCGTGAGTTCACCTTGCTGCCACAGCCACCCTCCTGGCGCGTCGCTAACATCCTCGCCACAGTGTCCGTCTCATCCTGCCTGGTGAGCTGGCCAAGCACGCCGTGTCTGAGGGCACGAAGGCCGTCACCAAGTACTCTTCCTCCACGAAATAAGCGACGTGGATAGGGTCTGGATTTCCTTTTTCTCTCTATGGGCACAGGATGAGCTTTGGCATTTGGTACTTGATGAGATATACCAAGGCCCATGATCCTTGGGTGTCTTAATGCGTCACGGATGGTCTTGTTTTTGGGGCAATGCTTTTTCACACGGTCAACGGGGTTTGCGGCTGTACAAATACTCCTTCAGAATAGGGTTTCGGAAGCAATGAAATCGTGCATATGAACAAGAACTCAACCCTTGGTGTCTGACGCGCTCGATTGTGTTTGTTTGCGTGACCTGCCGCGTCTTCGCGCCATGCCGTAACGAGGTTTCATACCACATTCCGAGCTATTCCCAGTAAGGGCTATGCTCCAACAAAGATGCTGGTTTCGGCTGGAACCGGTGCTTGACGTGTTTGTGCGATAGCTCGGGGCAACATAGATGGGGCACTCCAGTGCATGGTTGTGCTTCATGTTACCCGATTTTTGTGATCTAAGCAAGCCGGAGGTCGCCTCTGGCGGCCTTGAAGGGTGTATTGCAACGTGTCGGACTTCTAAGCTTATTCTATTTCTAACAGGAATGCAGCCGGTTGCCGATGGGACAAATAAGTAGCCGTTCTAATGGGAGACAACAATGCTTCTGCACAAGAGATGCCAGCCCAGCCCAGGTCCGCAGTCCTTGTGGTGATCTCAAAACACTATTGTGGTCCCTCCGCTTCCTGATGTCCTCCCACATGTGGCATGCTCCGACGTACTCGGCCCATCCTCGATGCAGCTGCCTCTCCTTCCGACTCGACGTTCCATTCAACCCAAGCCAGCCTTCGTGCGCTTGACGACCTAGATGTTTCAGATTAGCCTCAAGCCTTCTGCATGAGTTTGTTTGAGGAATAGAAAGAGGAAGCCCGATGGAGATGATCTCGGGAGCCGCCTCCTGGTGCCCGGTCGGTCTCCCAAACGGAGGAAGGAAAGTGAACACGGCGCTACTTACTGAGGCGAGCGGTTGAAGGATACCTTTGTTGTCCTACGAAGGAATAGCTGTTAGCAACGACTGTTCTCCAAGCTGCCACTACAAATCCTGCCAGGTCGTCGACTCCGGTGGATGCCTGGGAACGTACCTGTGATCCAAGGGCCATGCCCGTGGACCATCCCATCTTCTCCAGCATGGCCCGGCCCTTGTTAGCCTGATCCAGCTCCGGCGCACTGCCTCCTACCACTTCACCGTCCTTGAGCGTGAATGCAGCGTGATTGATGCCACGACCCGACCTGCCCATGCCGCCACCACCGCCACCGCTTCTGGGTGCCTTGCCCTTTTGGTCGAGGCGGGGGAAGTACCGGCGCCCCGCGCGGGCAAAGACCTGTTCGAAAGATGGTTCGGAGTACCTGACTGTTCTCTTGGTGCGATAGAGGGCCGGTCGGCGCGTCTCGCCGTGGCCTGCCGACTTGGATTTGATGTTGAATTTGTTGGCAAGCTCGTGAATGATCTTGCGCGCAGAAGCGTCCATAGGAGGGAGCGTGAGACTGTAAAGGGACAGGTCAGCTTGCGACACACCTTGTCCTCGATGGTCAAGAACTGCTTACGTTTCATCGGCGCCGCAGAGGAAGGTCCGCATCTCCTCTTTGATCTGGTCCAGAGTCATCCCAGTCTGGTACTTGACGCGCGGGTCTTCCGGATCGACGTTTTTACCAAGGAGACCCTGTGAACGTAGTTCTTCGCGTTGCTGTCTCTTCTCCTTCTTACGGAGTCGATCAGCCTTCCAGGTCGCTTGGAGTGTCTCCTCCAGCTCGGAGTCCGAGATGTCAAATGTCGGCTGTCCGCGCTTGCTCTTGGGCTTTCGCGGCGGATTGTGTCGGCCCCAATCCATCAAATCGAGGTCATCGAACGCATCTGCAACTTCTCTCGCACTCGGTACCGGCCTACGCCCGCCTGTCTTTGCGGTCCTCCTTGCCTTGAAGGTGACGTTTTCTTTGCGTGTATCAGTGTCCTTGTGTCTCGATGACGACATCACGCCAAATCCACTTCCAGCGAGCAACATCATCTCGTCATCGTCCAGACCGAGCTCTTCTTGTCGAGCGAGAAGTCTAGCCAAGGCCTCGTCTGTCATGTCAGTGTCTTCAGCCGTCGTAGACTCGCCTGTCTCAAAAGCCACAGGGCTCCTTCTGCGGCCAGGGTCCTCAGCACCTTCGGAAGCGTCGCTATCGGATTCCTCGGCTATGACCACATCCCCATCGGAACCGCCGAGATCTCGATTGCCCGAGAATGCTGCATAGAGCTGGGCCCTCTCAGCGTCACCGTCGCCGTCGCCATCTGCCTCATCGTCCTCGCTCATGTTTGCAACATAGTCGGCGAATATTGCGTCCTCGTCGTTATGGCCACGCAGTTGCCAGAGTGGTGGAGAGTCAGAACGTGTGGCCGGTTCGTTGGGTCCGCCTGGCTCGTCCAGGGATATTTTCTGGACTGTAGTCTCGACAGCTTGAGCCTGTGTTGTAATATCGTCGGCAACGGGCGTAGAGGCATTGTCGGTGCGAGCACCGTTCCTTCCCTTGAAGAGAACAACATCCTCGCTCGAATTTGACTCATCACCCGACGAATGAGGCTCGGGGATGACCACGGGCTCGACCTGGCGGCGGGAAAGGTTTCGGTCACCGCTGGTGTCAATGAAGAAGGATGGCTCCTGATCACCACTTTGCAGCTGCGTATCCGCGTCGCCCGGCGCGTCGCCACCCGGATTCTGCTCCGGATGGGGCGCTTGGGATATGTCGGCCACGCCATCGGTGTTCTGCCCAAGCTGTTCGAGCTCCTTCAACGGCTCCACCATCCCGGCGCTCACGAAGGCGACGGGCTGGGCGCGGAGCTTGGCCAGTGTATCCCAGCCCTTCCGGTGCTCAGCCGTGTTTCTAGCCTCGTCCGCCAGAGAAAAGCCTGCAACAGAGGTTCAGAAGGAGGCGCTGCACGGAGTGTTTTCCCATAAAGACTGACCGTGAATCCTGACAGCAGCAGCCCTTGGCACGTACTGGGAGATGATGCTCTGCTGCTGGGACTGCTGCTGCGCAGGGGCTGCTGTCATGGCTCGGTAGCGCGCTGCCTTTGCAGCCCTACCTTTCTTCCCCTTTGCCATGTTCAAACTTGTATCAATAGCAATAGTAGTTTGGCCATGTGAAGTGTTGATCTCAAGGAGCTTGGGACCTGGAAGGCTCGCGTGTCTCAGTGCGTCTCTCAGCTGGCTGATCCCTCTCTGACTCTCACTCTCACCCTTTCTCTGCCCCACTCCAACTCAGTCGACTGCACACGCAGCGGATATCGTCCAAAGCAATAATGCTTTTGATCCTGAGGTCACAGTTGAGAGAAAAACTGATGTGGAGATGCAAGGTGGTCGGCAGCCCGGTCCAGGTAGTCAAAAAAGAAATGTTGCAAGTTCGTCTTTGAAAAGCACTTTGCGGTTTGGATGACGATGATGAACGAGGGCCGTCAATCGGTCGCCTCCCAAGTGCCCACGGGAGAGGGTCCACCACACCTCGGGGCTGACAGGAAGTACCTAGGCAACAACGCCTCGCTTGCTTTGGTGCTGAAGCTGGTACATGTACTTGAGTTGGAGCAGCTAATTGCCCCCTTCGGCTGCCCGAGCACACCCCGGGCGAGTCCCCGAGTAGGTAGGTACCCTGGCCACCTGCCCTACCGCCCTAACGCTCTATCTGAAGTGGGTGGCCCACTAGCAGTACCTACATAGGTACCTAGTAAAGTAGGCCAGACTTGGTGGGGTGGGTGCCTGGGGCAGTTGATCAAGTGGCTAGCTAACCTGGGAATGACATGTGCTGCTCCCATCCGCAGACTACATGCAACCCATATCGACAACCAGCCTGCCCTTCCCGTCCGCCCTCCTCTCTCTTTCATGACATACATCACCCATTCCTACGTTCGTTCACCACAACACATCCGTTCCCATCCTGCTGCAGTCCCTGTTGCCGCTTCTACTCCAAAGGACTGACCTTCGGCCGGCGTCTAACCCCTCATGGCTGCGTGAGCGAAAGCCGCTCAGACCCGTGCAGGCAGGCACCATTCCCGCCCTGTGCTAATCCAACAAAATAGATAGAGTTACCCTTTCGCTGTGATTATACGCCCAGGTGCTCCCTCGACTTCTCCTCAAGCAGAAAGAGATAGACACTTGCGACTCTCCACGTCCACACCCACACCTCAGCGTAGCAGAATGGCCGACATGTCCCAAAGAACACAGCAGGCCGTGGACACAGCCAGGGAGACGGTCATGGCTGGGGCCGCAGAGGCTGGTCGTGTTGGACGACGAATTGTCAAGATGATATGGGATCCACAGCCAGTCAACGACCGCACCGCCAATAGGCCCGTCTGGTGTCTGGGCTGCTCTTATACCCATGAGTCTCCCATCCGCAAGGAACCAGCCTCAGAGGCCACAGCAACCTCCGAGGCGACACCGCCGACGACACCGTCTGCTACTACATCACGCGCTGCTCCAGATGCTGGCCCGGAAACGCCTCCCGACTCGAGTTCGAGTAGTGTGTCATCATCGTTGGCTTACGAGGCCTCGGCCGAAGACAATGGGTGGCCTCCCGCTTTCATGGACGACTTCGAGTCCCGCATATGGATGACCTATCGCTCTAACTTCGAACCTATAGCCAGGTCTTCGGACCCAAAGGCCTCTGCCTCCCTGTCCTTCGCTATGCGGCTCAAGAGCCTTGCCGACCAAAGCGGATTCCCCTCCGATACGGGCTGGGGATGTATGATACGCTCTGGGCAGAGTCTCTTGGCCAATACTCTGTCAATCTGCCAACTCGGCCGCGGTGAGACCCTGGTGCCTGGAATCGCGCCTTCCGTCGACTATTTTTACTGATCACTGTTTCCCATAGGCTGGCGCCGAGGTACGGCTGACCGTGAGGAGCGTGAACTCCTGGCTCGCTTCGCAGACGACCCGCGGGCCCCTTACTCAATTCATAACTTCGTCAGACACGGCGCTGTGGCATGTGGGAAATACCCCGGCGAGTGGTTCGGGCCATCGGCAACAGCGCGATGTATACAGTGAGCAGCCCTGCCCAGGATGTGTAAGTGTCTCAAGGTGCTGACCACTACCTAGGGCTCTTGCCAGCTCTAACGAGCCGTCGCTTCGTGTCTACTCAACAGGCGACCTGCCTGATGTCTATGAGGATAGCTTCATGGCAATCGCGAAGCCCGACGGCGAGACTTTTCATCCGACTCTGATACTCGTGGGAACACGCCTGGGCATCGACAAGATTAACCAAGTTTATTGGGAGTCTCTGACGGCTACGCTTCAGCTGCCGCAGTCCGTGGGTATCGCTGGGTATGCAGCCACGCTATATCTCCGTAAAGGCGTGCCCTCGCTAACATCTACTTCGACGCAGCGGCCGCCCGTCACAGTCACACTACTTCGTCGGGGCGCAGCAGGCAGGCGACAACTCCGAGCCAGGGTCCTACCTTTTCTACCTCGATCCGCACTTCACCAGACTTGCCTTGCCATTCCACGAAGACGTTGATAAGTACTCAAAGGAGGACATTGACTCGTGCCATACGAGACGACTCCGTAGATTGCATGTGCGCGAGATGGATCCCAGCATGTTGATCGGGTTCCTGATCAGAGACGAGGACGACTGGGACACGTGGAAGGATTCAGTGAAGTATGTTCAAGGCAAGGCGGTCATCAGGGTCTCCGAGCATGATCCCGCACGGGGTCTTCCCGTAGAAAGGGAGGGCGCCATTGACGAGGTTGAGACGTTGAGTGATGATGACGACGATCCTGGCCTCGATACGTGATACTTCCCTTGATTTAAGGTTGGTCCCTTTTGTCTTGACGGAGTTCTGTGGAGGGTGTCTGGGCGTGCGTTTTCAAGGCCGCCCCCTTTGCATGCACACTGCAAAGTTATGGGCGATCTCAAGCGGCTGTTCAGAGGAAGCGGGGGCATCATCTGGGATGGCGTTGCTGCTTTGACGGGACAAGAGCACAGCCACTTATACTCAGTAATAAGAGAGCAGTCATCTCTTTTTCTTACCGGATTTACCAGCTGCTGTTGCCGGCTTGAGTCCTACGTGGTTTTCGTCTCTGATGTGCTTGAAGAGCTTGGTGCGGGACTCAAAATCCTCGTCGCACACTGCACATTTGTTCTGGATTCGCATGTCAGTCAGCTCTGCGCGAACTTCAGGATTTGGTAAGTCTCCGTCATACCGAGGAAGTCTGGGACGCTTGTTTTGCTTCCTTCTTGGCCCTCTTCAGCTTGGCCTTGTTCAGCTTGGCCTTACCCGTGTCCTTGGTGGGCGCTGAGTCGTCGCCGAGAGTCACCTCTGTCATTTGTGTTTCGAGCTCGTCGCCGCTATCTGCCCCGCCCGGACTGTCTGCACTTGCTCCCGGCGCGAGACGTCCCTCAACAACTTCACGCGGTGCGTACTCGTCATTCCATGTCTCAGAAGACGACCCAGCCGACTCATCATCCACATCCTCATCTACATGACCGTCCACGGCATCGGTTTTGGCGTCAGTTTCCACTGGCTCATGCGAAGCCTCTGTCGTTTGGGACTCGCCGCCCCGAGCCTCTGCCGGGTCAGCGGGCTCGTCCAGGTCGAGAGCCAGGTCCTCGTGCTTCATTTGTCTCCGCAGCTGCTGCACAGCCTTGACGTGCTTCTTGCTCTTCTCGTGGGCCTCGTATTGTTTCTCGCTCTTGAACGTCTTGTTGCATACGACGCACTCAAAATGCTCCACCTCAGACTCCTCCTCGCTGGTTGCGAACTCGTCATTGTACTCATCGTTATCTCCCCTGGACTGAGCCCATTCTGCGACGGAGGCCTCGCTCAACTTCTGCCTGTTTGCCGCACGGGCTCGTTCAGCCTGGGCAATCGCAGAGTCGCGCAAAACCTTTTGCCTCTCGGCCTCGGACTGTGTGTTGGGCACGTATCGGGGGTCACGTTTCTTGACGAACGCGACGAGCGACCTGACGGCGTCGTTGAAGTCGCGTATGGCATCGTCGCGCATCTTCTTGTTCTCCTTCTCCATCAGCCGGCGCACACGGCGGTCAGGGGCATCGGAAAGCCGCCACTTCTCCTTCCAGCTGAAAGACTTCTTGGTTGAGAAGCTGGACCAGGCATTGTAGAAAGGCTTGGCGACGAGGTCGTAGTCGTCGTCGCTGGAGCCGAAGGGGGGGTATTCGACGGTGGCGGCGCCTTCCCACTCGCACGCTGCCGCCTCTTCAGTGGCGAGCTGGCCAAAGGTGATATCTAGTATGCCAAAGAAGCCATTCGGACTGTCGTTGAAAGGAACCGAGCGGTTGAAGCGACCGATGAGGGCCATGATCTCCTCGGTGGTGGTCAAGCGGACATTGTAGTGCTCGGGAGGGGCATCGTCAGAGTCGGCATCGCCACGGAGGATGGCGTCACGGTGTGAGTCGTACCAAGCCCGTTCCTGAGGATCCGAGAGAATCTCGTAGGCGGTCTGAACTTCGGCGAACTTCTTGGTAGCGTTCTCGACGTCATTGAAGTTGCGGTCGGGGTGTAGCTCGAGAGCTTTCTTCTTGTATGCCTTCCGGATTTCCGAGTCGGGGGCAGAGCGGTCTACTTCGAGGACTTCGTAATAGCATGTCTTGCGCCCAGTCGCAGATCCATCACGAGTGTTACGGGCGCCAGTGCCGGTGCCCTCTTGCGATGATTGCTGGGCGCCCATAATGATGGGACTGGCAGCAACAGCCAGTCGAGTCGGAGCCGGGTGGGGGTAAGGGCGAGGTCGAGGGCGACGACGACGGACAGCAGGATCTGGAGCAGACGGTTGCGAAAGTGGTGGTCGTCGCCGTGCTGCGAATAGGCTCTGCTTACAAGACTAGTAGCACCCGCAGCAGAGTCTAGACGTACGCTATTTCCTTGACTGCGGGGCACCTCGAGCTCACCTGGAACCAGACCACCTCTTGCAAGGATTGGCTCTGCCTGGGTCTTGGCACACACACCACCCCGAAGTGGGCCTTGTAGCATTCTCGTTGCAGAAACTCTTGAGTAGGGTGGCAATGCGGCTTGCTAATGTACGCTGTCTACGCTGGTCATAAGCACTACGGGCTGATCCTGTAAGACAAATTTAAGAGCAAGAAAACTGTCCGGACTATCCAGGCAACAGACCCCAGATTCGATCACGATCCGGTGGTCATTTGCAATCACAGCAAGCGTGGCGAGAAGCTACTCACATCCGCCTGGCTGCGCTCGTGGATCTAGTTTGTAAAGTCCTGGACTGGCTGTTATTCCAGAGCCCGATTCTGACTGCCCATTTTGTCATGTCCTGACTCGTTTTGCTTCAGCTCGGCCAACGAGCCGAACCGTTAAGAGACAAGTTTGTGTCTGCGTGTGGGCGACGATCTGGGTCTGCATCAAGGTCTTCCGCAACGAAGCCGGCCTGACCTGCAAAGGGAAGGGGGGGGGGGAGACGGCGCCAGCTCCCGCCGCGCAGAGAATTCCCATCCCCTGATCTTCCTGTTCGCCGTCAGAATCATACAAACAAGCCAGCAACTGACACTGTACTGTTATTCGTACCTACACGTATCAAGCCTGTCACTTACGTTCGGCCAGGCTGCAACGAGACACCAGCATACTCGGAACAACACGCCGTCGCCGTCGCCGTCGCCTTACTGGGCCGAGATGCATTTCCCGGCGACGCTATCACTTGTTGCGTTCCCCATTTGCAAGCTGCGTTCATAGTCGCGCGCGTCCAGAGGTTTCACGGGCAACTCTCATGATATATCGGCCATCCGCCAGCAGTATAGATCCCCGAGATGAAGTTCGCTCACGAGTTCAAGGAGACTCTCGAGCGGGAGGCTTTTCCTGACCACTGGCGCGCCGCCGCCATACCTTATTCGCATCTCAAGAAATGCCTGAAAAAGGTTCAGCGCGAGCTGCAGGAACTCGGCCTTGACAATAGCACCCTGCAACAGCTTCGGGCTGCTCAGACCGTGTCTGCTGATGGCGTGCCTGTCCCGATGGCTGAATACAACCTCGACCAGGCTCCCTCGCAGTCGCTGCGCCCATGTCTATCCGTCTTCGTGCACCTGCAGGACGGCCAGCCTGTTGATGCTGCCCTTTCCCCTGCCTCGAGAGAGCTTCTGCAAAGGCTGTCCGGCAAGCAGCCTCCCCTCCCCCCTCCAGGCCAGGATCCGGACGCCATGGCCCCCGAGGATTCACCACATGTGGCCGAGGGGCAGTTGGCGGTGGCCGAGGCGGGTCTCGAGCGTATCGAGATTCCTCTGGTCTTTGATGGCGAGTTCTTCAACATCCTCCAGAGCGACGTCGACAGTCTAGACATCCTCCAGCAGCAAGAAGAGGTCTCCATGGTGAGAGACATCACCAGCCTTGGCGAGAATGTATCGGCCGTTACCAGGCCCTCCAAGTTCTCAAAGTCAGATCTCAACCGCTGGCGAGAGATATTCGACGTTTATGTTGATGCTCAAATCTTCTTCTCCTCCCACGAAATTGACCATGGCTCTCGGTCAAGCGCAAAAGCCGTGCAGAACCTCGTGTGGTTCCAAAAGGAAATCCAGAGGCGGGACCTGTTGAACAAGTTCAAAATGCCGTCCAGCAGGCTCGCCTACAACCGCTTTCTGCAGCTCAACGCCACTTTGCTCCAGAACCTCAAGTTCCAGGAGATCAACAAGACAGCCATCAACAAAATCCTCAAGAGTGCGTGACAGAGCCCCCCCCCCGCCATCCTTTCGACATGTCCTCTTGAAAAGCAAGCGGTCCTGACATGAAGACAGAGTTTGACAAACGGACGAGTCTCGGTGCGTCTGTTTCATTCCGCGCAGCCGTCCGGTCGCAGAACTTTCTTGCCGGGAACGTGGCCAAGAAGATGTGTGCCCAGCTCGCGCAGGAGGTCGTCTCGGTCGTGCCCCGGGTCGATGATTACACTTGCCCGATTTGCTTCTCTATCGCCTGGTACCCAGTCCGTCTCAGGTGCTCTCATATTTTCTGTGTCCGCTGCGTCATCAAGATGCAACGGGAAAACAAGAAGCAGTGCCCACTCTGCCGCGACGAGGTCGTCATGGAGGCCGACCTGTGTGAGTACAACGACATGAGCCCCTCAGCCCACCAACTTAACGGGCAATGGATGATGCTTGGGCGTTGTGCTAATATTTCTTGGCAGCGAATATCGACAAGAATCTGGAGAAGTTTATGCGGCTGTACTTTCGCCGCGAGACGGACGAGAAACAGAAGGCGAACGAGATCGAGAGGGGGCGGGAGATATTTGGCGATGAATACAAGCACTCGGCTTGTAATATGATGTGACATTGACGGACAACATCTTGATACCCAAGCATGCGATACATAGTATGCACCCAGCGATTTGGCGTCGCGGATTGGCGTCAATTGACGCACTTGTGAATAACAACAGTGGATTACAAGACCAAGCGCAACTACAATGATGAATTCCGCGGGTGACGAACACGCACCAGTATTTTTGATATGGACTCACGTTCATGTGGCTGGAGAATTTCTCCAGGAATTGAGGGCGATGGCTTGCCAGGGAATTTTCCCATCAAGCCCAAAGTGTCTCACTACCTGGTGGGTTAAGTAGCAAGACGTCGAGGTCGTCAATCAGATTACTGACCAGCGAGACATGTCCTCAATGTGACTGCAACTCAAAAGCCCCACCTCTCAGACCGTTCAAAGGGGACAACCTCCCCCCCCCTCCCCCCGGGGCGGAGGTGGACCGCTTCAGGGCCTAACCCTGCGCCACTTGTCCCGGACCACACCAGGTGAGAAACATCGAATTTTCCATCCACGTATGACCATTCAGCCTCAATATACGTGCGAGCTCACCGGGTACGACATCACTGATCAGAATGGCGGATTCTACTAAGAGGAAAGCCGGCAACGACACAGCATGTGGCGCTACTTTCAAGAAAAGGAAGGTGAGTCTCGGGTTGGACAGGCGAGGATTCCTCGTCCAGGACTCGACCCGCTGCCTCGGCCTGACCGCCTCAGAGCAGTAACGCATCGTAAGCATTGACGAGCTGGGCTGAGCATGTTTACAGAAGGGCAACAATGGTAAATGGAGAGTACCGAGGACAGATGCGACAGACAGGCCCAAGGCCAATGCCATCGAGCCCGGCGACATGGGCATCTGGGTGACCTGCCCCCTGCACGTGAAGGGGAAGGCCGCGAGGGAGATGGAACTCCTCTTCGAAGAGGTTCGTGAGGATCTATGGCTCCAGATGTGGTAGGCTTTGCTTATGAGTGTTGCAGTATGCCGAAAAAATGTACGGGATCAAATCCGGACAGGATGGCGATGCATCAGATGCGGAGGACGAGGACATCGAATCCGCCATCGAGAAGGAGCTCGGTGCCTTGAAGGACAAGGGCAAGCGGACGTCTGATAGTGTCCTTGAAGAGGTTCGGATCAAGGAGGAGTGCCTGCTTTTCATGCGGTGCAAGGCTCCAATAGAGCCAGTCGAGTTCTCCAGGCGCATATGCCAGGATGCGGCTAGCACTGGCCATGTAGGGGCCAAGGCCCGGTATCTGAATAGGCTGACACCTCTCACTGCCATCGCGAAGGCTTCTGAGACTGGCCTCGACGAGGCGGTGAGAAAGGCCCTGGCCCGTCACTTCAAGCTCAAGGCCGCCAGTGCTGAGCAGAACTCAAATCCCGAAGCCACAGGCACCCAGTCCGAGACCCGGCATGACGGAGCGGGCGAGGAGGCGACACCCGCCACGGTAAGATCACGAGTCCATCCAGGGGCCATTTTTTTGCTAATCACTGGGTCTGTAGTACGCTATTAGGCCGTCTATACGCAGTCACAACACTCTTAAGCGGGACAGTGTGATCAAACGTATCGCCGATTCCATCGATCGAAGCCACAAAGTAAACCTTGGCGCTCCAGACAAGGTTATACTGGTGGATATTTACCAGGTATGGCCACCTACATTTCCGACCAAGCTAGGGTGCTAAAAGCTAGCTATGTAGACGGTGTGCGGGTTGAGCGTCGTCCCGGGTGACTGGGAGAGCCTGAAGAGGTACAACTTGACAGAACTCTACAAACTGTCGAGCGGAAGCAAGGGTGAAGCAACAGGAACCGGGGGTAAGAGTGGTGGCATGGAGGCGCCTTCAACGACCTAGGGGGGCCAACCCGGGCCTCGAGAAAAACACAACGATTATTGTCTCATGCGTCGCATCGAAGGCCCGGCTCGTATCTAAAAGCGGGACTGCTGCAGTCGGTTTGCGCAAATCCCTGACGTTGAGGCCTTTTCCGTGATGGCCAAACATTCCTGGTAAAAAAAAAAAAAAGTGCAACTAAGCCATGCTGGCCCTCTGACGCAAGCAAGCTGGAAGTTCTGGCTTTGTCAACCGTGGCAAGTCGGGTGACAAAGGTGTTGGCGGTCTCTTGAAAGTTTAAGGCAACCCTTGCACTTCCACCTTGGACCACCTCACCTGGTTAATCAACCAGGGGCGCACACTGTATCATTTCGGGACCCGTGTCAGGCTCCTTGGTTGTCCCGCTGACTTCTACTGGAGCATAGACGCCGAGACAAGCCCTTCCGGTGTGGCATTTCAAGAGCCAAGAGCCGATATCAATGGAAAGTATCCCTGGTTGCAGCAGTAGGGAGAGCCTGCGGGAGGCGTACAGGCCATTATCGGAAGGTATCGATAGATTTCATGGCTTGGCCGGTATACCTCGCAAGGCGGAGTGACCCTGCGAATTGTGCGAGAGGCAAGTCCCAAGAGTCATCCATACTGCTTGACCGCAAGACAGAAAGGATATTTACGGGTACAATAGACGAACAGGCCATAAAAGTTGCAGCTACTTCACTTCATTCCTGGTCTCAACGAATTGCGTCGTTCGAACAAGTTGTTGTAACCTGGGTAAATGTCAGAAATAAGGTGCGTAGGTAGAGTGATAGGGCCCACTGGCCCTTCGGCCCTCAAAGCAATAGTTGAACCTAAAGTCTAAGTCTCAGAAAGGGCGCCCTCGCCGCGCGGAAGCCCCTAAATAGGCCCCTTTTAGCTGACGTAACAAACATTCCTGACAGTAAGGTCCAACCCAGAATATGCATTCTTCATGGGCAGAGAATGGGCATGACAATATTCGTCTATACGCTGTATGACATCGGACAACTTCCGGTGCCTTCAGCCTGGGAGGAATGTGGTGCATGTGAGCTTGTCCTAATTTTGAACACTTCCCCGATCACATGTATCTTCCGCCCGAGTGAGCTTCTGGACCACTGGATTGCATAAATGTTTGTGATTCAGTGTCAACAAAAATAAGAAGGGGGGGGGGGGGATTTTACGGTGATGTCACGTAAAGCGGACAGAGAAAGATGACACCTACAATATATTGCTTGCTCTATTCAGAAATCGCTTGTATTTTGGTTCAAATTGAAAGTGATGGTAAGACCATGTTTATTAAGAATTAGGATTGTCGGACTAGAAGCAAAACAATATGTCCGGACTAAGAGCAACGCCGCCCAGCCCAGGGGGAAAAGCCAGAAGGAAAGACACAGAAAGGAAAGCACAGAGAAGAAGAGAGGTGAGAGAGAAAAACAGGGAAGACGTCAAATGATCATTTCATATACTGCTACGGAGAAAGCCACACAAAAATATTTCGTAATGCTCTGGACGAGAAGTCCTTTTCACATTTTAATCAAGTCGAGTCGAGTCATTCAGGCGTTGATAATCAATTCTCCCTTTCCGTGAAAAGAAAATGTGGAGTTTATTTTGTATTTTCAAATCTGAGTCTCTATCTAGAACAACGAGCCAGTGTCTCACCCCGACCACGTAATACACAAGCTATGCACCTGCTGGCTCAGGAAAGAGTTTCATTTATCATGCTGCAGGACCTGCGGGTGCCGCTTCTTGTTGATATTCCCGTAGCCCCGCCCATTCCTCTGGCCCAGCTGGTTCTTACAGTGAATTTGCGACACAGTAATTCCATCTTAGCACATTTACTGAAATGTCGTATCGGAGCAATTGCTTAACTGCAGAGATAGAGCTTACTGGCGGCAGGGTGGCAGGATTGGAGCTGAACAGTACGGAGGTACATGGACACATATACACGCATCTATTGATGCACCATAGAGTACAGATTGTGTATTCCTCTCGCAGTATTCTTCAGGGCAGGCACTCAGCCATGGCCACTCTCTTCCTCACCCTCGTCACGAGGGAGCCGAATGCCCATGCCGGCAAGCATCGTCCCGACAGGTCCAACCATCCCAGCCTGGCCTTTGAAGCTTTCGAGGATGTTCTTCGCCAGGTTGTAGTCGATGTCAACTTCTTCATCCCCGCTGTCGTCTTCGATTTCTTGAAGAACAGTCTTCTCCGATATGTCTCCCGCCTTCTTCTTGCCCTTGTCTTTTAGAGCCCTGGGCTTCTTCGTTTCGGGTTCCAGACTCAGCGCCCCGTGCTCATTCAGTTCTGCCTCCATCTGCTCCGACAACTGCCTGATTTCCTCATCCTCACGGTGGTTCTTCTGTAGGTCCGCCTTGAACGACTTCCCGCTACTCGTGTATGTGGGATTGGTGGCGTCCACTGGCAGCCCCATCATCTCACGCATCATGCGGGCAAACTCCTCCTCATCGAAGCTAATTTCGTGATCCTCGCTGTCGGTGTCCTCGTCTTCATCGTCGTCCTCGTCATCATCATCCACGTCCATCTCATCGTGCTCGGCCCCGTCAAGACCGGCTTTGTCGTCGTTGAGAAAGGCCTCAAAGCGGGATACGATTTTCCGAAGATCAGCAGGAGCACCAGCATCGCCGACCGTGCCCGTCTTGGAAGTGCTCCCCTTGCCGTCGAGCTCCCTTTCGAAATCTTCAAAATTGACATCCATCCAGGAGTCATCGTCATTGCGCGAGCAGTCATCCCAAGACGCGATATCGGCATCCGTGGGAAGGACTGAGTCTCCGTCCTCTGCCAAGTCTTCAAGTAACAGCGCAATTTCGCGGTCCGTGCGATTGTTGCTCTTGGCTGCGTTTGAAGCCAACATCTCAAAGCCACAGGTCACCTTCATGCCCAGCTCAAGAATCGCGTGCTTATTCCGGGCGGCCTCATCGCCGCCGGTGGCAGCCTGTCTTTCAGAAGACGAAAAGACATCGCTCCAGGATGGGGGAGCTGGAAAGACCTGCGACTTGAGCTGTGCATAGAGCACCTTTGTGAATTTGATACTTAGGTCAACGAAGTCCCTCGGCGTAAAGACAAGGGAGGCGCCGGAAGATGACATTAATGGCTTCATGGCGACGGGGTCTCTGAGGTAGAACGCCTCCACAGCCGGCGCAATAGCCTTTGGGGCCTGATGAATTATGTAGGCGAGCCGCCTCGGTATCGAGACCATGGCATGGTGTATGGAGTCTTGGATCTGAGCGGGATATTTCTCGAGGCGATAGAATGCCTCGGCCTCGACAAAGGGCGAGTGTACAAGTGTTTGGGCGGCAGACTGGAGTATGCCGACTGCGTCGGAGAGTGTTATGCTCCGAGGCTGTGCACCGCCATCTGGAGCAAGAGGTATGATGCGTAGCTGCCCGGCATGAACCCAGGCTCTGTTGGCATCGTTCTCGGGGCTCAACCACTTGGGCAAGACGTTGGCAGCCTCGACAAGCAGGAATTCGCCGTCGCTGTCTGAGAGCCGCACCCACAAATCTTGGAACTGTTTGGTGAGCTCACGGAGGATGTAGACAATGAGCCATTCGTCCTCTACCGAGTCCCCGTAGTCGGTGATACCGTGGAGATAGACAAGACCTACCAGGTTTGGTCAGTGAGACGGAGCTTGTGGCGGCTGGAAGATCATGTGGGACGCACCTTTGTCGTTCTTGACCTCGACATTGAAGGCATCCCGCTGCCAAATGTAGTCACTCGTGAGGCGGCCCGAAAGCTGAATAGCGGCCTTTCTTATGGCGTCGAGGCGCGAGAAGACGTGGTGCTGCTGGAGCTTGTCGTCGATGACGAACAGCATGTACTCGACACAGTTCTCCGGTAGAGATCTTTCGAACCCCTTGAAACCGCCACCTGAAGGTTCTGCTGGTCCGGAGCCAGCTGATTCTGCCATTCTCGCCCAACGGCCCGTCCTATGGGGAGCGTGATGGCTCTCGTTCAGTCAAGCTGGGGATGGGGTGAAGCGCCTCCTACAGCCTATCCGCCAAGTACCTGTAGAAAATTGGTGCCATAGGCAGTCCACCTAGGTACCTAGGCAGTGTAGGTACCCAGTATACCTGAGTGGGGTTCGAGTCAACGTCCCCCAAGTTGGCCTGCAGGTACCTAGTCAGTCTATCTGGTCTGGTTGGACAGTAGAACCGAGCGCGCAGACGGCCCTGAAGGCTTACAATTCCTGTGCCAACTCCTGCTGAGCTTGACCACTCTGCAAGCCGGGCTTTAAACTTTCAGACCGTTGAGGACGGGGCCAGTGCAGGGTACACATGACTGCATAGTATCAATACCTTCCCGGTATGTACCTAGGTTCCCTGTTGCATCACAGTTTGCGCCAAGTACCGTCCCGCACCCTGTCTCAAAACGCGGTGCGCGTCTCCTGTAATCGCGCCAACTCGCGATTGCGATAGCGACGCACCGCACAATCACACCAACTCAACCATTGCGCACACTCATGCCTCCCATCACTTGGGCCGCCACTGCCTCTTCCCCGATACCTCATGCTGATACCGAATTTGACGCCTGCTAGGTCGACTTTTGCTGCCAAAGATGCCCGCTGCAACCGTCAACAATATCAGCGGCGCGTCTCGAAAGCGCAGTCGACGTGATGAGGCAGTCGCCGCCGACTACGACTCGGATCAAGCAGGTGAGCTCGTGGATGTTCGGCAGGCAAGCTCTGAGCTGCGTAGTGAGCCGGTACGTTTTGCCTTCCTGTCATGCTCTGCCGACCATCCTCCAGCATCGTCAGCTAGCACATCACATGGCACAAACCTATTCCTGGCTGACATGAGGTGTGCAGCAGAGGAAACGGCCTCGTGTCTCGGAGCCAACCAGCGCCCACAAGAAGGCTGCACAGCCTAGGGCCGGAGGTAGAGCCATCCGCGAGGTTTCGGAAGCATCCAGTGAAGAAGAGCAGGATGTCTCGATGGAAGATGCAGCCGACCGCCATGATGAACCAGCGGCTACCCAATACGAGATCATGCGAGACGCAGGCTTCAAGCACCTCGAGCATGCCGACGAGGACGACCGGCGCGCTACTCAGAGGCTCCAGCAGAAGAGCCTGGCTCGTCGAACCAACCGCCCCGGGGATCTTAACCACGCGGCCGAGAACGGCATCCTCGAGAGCATCGAGTGCATCAACTTCATGTGTCACAAGAGGCTACACGTCCCGCTTGGTCCTCTTCTTAACTTCATTGTCGGTGAGAACGGCAGCGGCAAGAGCGCCGTTCTCACCGCAATCACCCTCTGTCTGGGCGCCAAAGCGAGCTCCACGAACCGCGGCGGAAGCCTGAAGAATTTCATCAAGGAAGGAGCAGACAGCTCCGCGCTGATTGTCAAGATTAAAAACAAGGGCCATGATGCGTATCAGCACGATATATACGGCGACGTTATCATTGTCGAACGGCACTTCAACCGCAACGGTGGAAGCCGCTTCCGCCTCAAATCCGAGACGGGCAAAATAGTATCAGACAAGAAGTCCGAGGTGGAGCAGATCGTTGAATACTATTGTCTCCAGGTCGACAACCCGTTGAACATACTCTCCCAGGACAACGCACGACAGTTTCTAAACCAAGCGTCAGCCAAACAAAAATACAAGTTCTTTCTCCAAGGCGTTCAACTGCAACAGATTGATGACGATTATCGCGTCATTGAAGAGTACGCCACTTCAAACGAACACAAGGAAGGTGATCTCGAGACGAAGTTGGAACACGCGCAAAAGGAGTACGAGAAGGCAACAAGGGAGTACGAAATCTTTTTGCAGGCCGAGGACATGCGCAAACAGTGCCGGCTGCTCTCTCAAAAGGCGATCTGGGCCCAGGTAGCCGAAGCCGAGCGCAAGACCGAGCGGAATGAACAGGAAATCTCCCAAGCCGATGGGCTGATTGCGGACGCACAACACGTGCTCACGCAGAGGACCCAGGAGCTAGAGGTCGTGGATGACCGGCTTGCACAGGCGACGGAGGCTCTGAGAGGCACCAGAGAAGACGAAGAGCTCCTGAAAGCGAACGTAGATAAGGCCCAACAAAACTTCGAAGATGCTCAGAAGGATCTCCTAAAAATTCACAACAATGAGCGTGATGCGCGCTCTCTAGGACAAGCTGCACTGAACAGCGTCAACGAGTACGAGAAGAGAATACATGAGGAAGAACAAAGACTTCAGGACCTGAACGGGAACGCACACTCTCGGAAGGTCGAAGAGTTAGAGGCAGCCCAGGCCAGGTACCAACAAGTTGAGACGGAGTCCGAGAACGCGAGACAGAGGGTCCCTGCCATCAACCAGACCATTTCGGACGCAAGTAAGGAGGCCGAAACCATCGACAAGTACATTCAACAGAAGCGGGACGAGATCAAGGCGACACAGAACAGGATCAGGGAGCTAGAGCGAGGGCAGGGGTCGCTCTATGACGGGTACGAACGACAGGTAGCGGATCTGCTCAAGATGATCGGACACGATGCCGGGTTTGATCACAAGCCCATCGGACCCATCGGCGCCCATGTCCAGGTCAAGAAGCCGGTCTGGTCACCCATCTTGGAAAGGACATTTGGAGAGACCCTGAACGGCTTCGTTGTCACGAGCAAGCGCGATCAACAGCGGCTCCGAGACATGATGAAGAAGCTGGGCCTAGCCAGATGTCCCATCTTCATCGCCAACCCCAGGCCGATCGATACCTCGAACACAGAGCCTGATGAGAACTTCGACACCATCTTGCGCATCCTCAAGATTGACCACCCTCTCATTCGATCCCAACTCATCATCAACCATCGAATTGAACAAACAATACTTGTCGAGACAAAGCTAGATGCCGATCGCATCATGGTGGTCGGCGCTGCACCGCCACGCAACGTTGCTGCCTGCATTCATCTCTACAGAGAGAAAGGTTTTGGGTGGGGTGTGCGTGTTATGGCCAATGCGAACAGGATCACCTCTTCGCCAATCCGCCCTCCCGACCGAAACCAGAAGCCTCGCCTCCGTAGTGACTCGCTCCAAGAGACCTCGATTCAAAACGAGAGGATGAAGCATCTTGAATTGGAGCTCACCGAACTAGGGCAACAGAAGCAGAAGCAGCAGCAGATCATCCAGCAGGGCCGGCGAGATTTAACAGAAGCCAGGAAGACCATGGATCTGAACAAACAGAGGTTACGAGAGATCA
The DNA here is from genome assembly GCA_014872975.1 of Diaporthe citriasiana. Classification (NCBI taxonomy): domain Eukaryota; kingdom Fungi; phylum Ascomycota; class Sordariomycetes; order Diaporthales; family Diaporthaceae; genus Diaporthe; species Diaporthe citriasiana. The sequence goes on along the minus strand of JADAZS010000136.1, from coordinate 103,067 downwards.
AGGTGGAGATAGACGAAATCCAACAGGAACTCGACTCCTTTGACGGAGCTGACGGGCGGCTAGAGGTACTTCGCGAGGAATTAAAGAAGCATCAGGAGGACTACGATTTCCATGGCGGCCAATATGGCGCCCTCACCCTGAGAAAGGCAGAGCAGAACAGCCGGGTTGAAGAACTCAAGGCAGTCCTGAAGACAGAGAAAAAGAACCTGAGGGAATTCGAGGCAAGATTGAAGAAGGCCGAAGACAAAGTCAGGAGGTGCACCGACTCACGCAGCATCTCCGTACAGCAAAAGAACGAGGCTCATGACAACCTACGGATAGCCCAGAACGAGAAGGCGAAGCTGGAAAGCAAGCGTGAGAAATTGGAGGAAACAGTACGCGAGTATACTGCGGCAGCATCGGAGGCGTGTCCTGAACGGGCCCACGTGGGCGAAGGGGAGACATACGAGGCCTTGCTGACCAAGTATGAGTCTCTACGGAGGACCCTGAAAGAGCGCGAGCGCAGGCGCGGTACGACTGACGAGCAGGTGATAACTCGAGCGAACACAGCCAAGGCAGACCTGGAGCAGCTCAAGGAGGAGATCGAGCTGGTCAAATCGGCCAACAAGGGGTTCAAGGACCTCCTCCGCAATCGTCTGGAGAAGTGGAGAATGTTCCAACGCTACATCTCTTCGAATTCCCGCGCCAACTTCATGTTCTTGCTCAGCGAGCGTGACTTCAGGGGCAGGCTCATTCTGGACCACGAGCTCCACACTCTCGAGGTACAGGTCGAGCCTGATAAAACTCGCAGGAATGCTGCCGCTCGCAACACCAAGACCTTGTCTGGAGGCGAGAAGTCTTTCTCGTCAATCTGTTTGCTGCTTGCGATATGGGAGGCAATGGGCTCCCCGCTCCGCTGCCTGGACGAGTTCGACGTCTTCATGGACAATGTCAACCGTGCCATCAGCACAAACATGCTGGTAAGGTGTAGATCCTCAGTCCCGGGGCCCCGAGCAGCCGTTACTGACACATTGCAGATTTCCGCCGCGCGCAGCTCGATCAGCCGACAGTACATACTGATCACGCCCAACGCCATCGAGGGGCGGGCGAGTCTGGACAGGGACGTGAAGGTTACCAGGTACGTTGTGAGGGTTTGCCCGCCCTAGTATTTCGCCAGAGACTGACAGACCGCTTCAGGTTAACCGATCCTCGTCAAAGACGACTTGCAGACCTTTAGACACAGGATCGTGTATTTTTGCAGTAACAGTGCGAGGCTGTTCCGCATTACGAATAAGCAATGTTCCCGCCCATCTTGGTCAGCATCCATGTGTCGTGGAACCCGGCGGAGGGTTTGGCTGGCATGTGTTTGGGATTGCACATCACCTTCAGCACCACTTGCGTTGTCCGGGCCCAAGCACTGCCGTTCCCGGAACGCACGGCAGCGAACGAGGCAAATCCCACGGCCCTTGATACTGGTTGATACACATAGTAGTACATGAGTGCTCTGCGCGTTGAAGCCCTCTCTGGAGGGTAATCACGTCTCCGGGCGTATTCCCAGCTCGCAGCTAGGCAGTTGTTTTAAGTAGTAGAGAGTTCTTAATGAGCTTACTATATCCGTACACCCTTACTTCGGAGGACGTTCAGGCCTGCACTCGCTGTGAAGCCCACCCAAGTCCCTATCGACCTCAAGGTGCCGCCAAGCTCCTGTGTTTCGGCCAGTCGCCTCTGGAGAAACTTCCTCGTCTCATTGAATCCGCTGGAGTGGTCGGTTGTCATGAACAGCTCGGTCGACGCGTAGATGGCGGACAGGGATGCGCGCTTTGTATACCAGGACGGGTCGACGGCAGTGTCGCCCACAAGGAACCATATCTCATCAGACAACCTTGCGAGCTCCCCAAGGGACACCGGGACGCAGGACGGCTGGGCCATGATCGCGAGTGCCTGTTCGATGGTCCCGTCAGTAATCCCAAGCGAGGGTACTTTGCCGCTGACCACGCCCCAGAGCGTGCTGCCTTGTGAGCTGAGACTCTTGACTTACCTCCTGCAACTTTCCAATGACATTTTTGTTGCCCATGAGCCTTTCCCACGTCAACAGCTCCACTTTTGCTCCCACGCCGAGGCCCTGGGCTTCCTCACCCTCGAACAGGACCCTCGCTTTTCCGGCCAGGGCCTCCCGTTGCGATACAAGGTGCCACCGCACAAGGGTAAAGACCCCATCGGCGAGCAGGTTGGTACTGATGTCGAGGTAGCCAGCATCTCTGGCGCCAAGGGCGAGAGTCTTTGGTGTGAAGCCGTGCTCAGGGACGTGTGCGTAGGCTGCGGCCAGGATGGCGCGCTCGGTGGGGGAGAACGGCCCAGCGGGTTCAGGGTGGTCGTACGAGTGGTAAGAACGACGACATGAAGAAAGAGGTGAAGGCCTGCACGGCAACGAAGGGCGTCTTGACCGGCTTGCCCGGGGCAGCTTTGCGGGAGTGGATGGCGCCGTGGTGGGTATGTCAAAACAATTTTGACGGAGCAGGCCGACACAAGCCGGAGAGGATGCGTGAGGCGCCCATGGTGGCAGCGCGTGAGCGAAGCTCCTCACCGTACGGTAGGATGTTGTGCAGGACGTTAGCCTGCGAGCGATCGGAGGCATGGTGGCTGGTAACGTTGAGCGGACTTTTTCCTGGCAGATTTTGGACGTTCACTGCAAGCAGATCATCTCACATGGAAACATGCGGTTCACCTTGGCGCTGGAGCTCGGGTGGGAAAGAAAAAAAGTGGCCCCCCCCCGACCGGATACCTTACGTCTTTGAGATCGGGCGGCGTATAGTATACAGGGTTGCTCCTGCAAGTCCAAGAGCTACCTAAGCGAGTTCTGCAGACTTCGCTGTGTGAACTGAAGTGCTGTGCTCGGGTAACCCATTTTTTGTTGTTTTTTTGTTGTTTTTTTGGCGAGGTTCAAATCGCAGAGGGCCTTGATAGACTCTTGATTTAACATCGATAGTCCCTCTTGTTCTGAGTTCTTCTGTTTTTATTCAGCCTCATCAGGAGACTCCGCAGTGGCTCGAATCACTACCTACCTAAGGTGATTGAATTGCTGCCACCACTGGCCGGTAGCGCGACCGTAACTGCTGCGTAGGCATGGGCTATGTACCTCTAAGTACCTTTGCTTGTACGCGTGTCTGTGTCTTCTTGTGCCTGTGCACCTGCGGGAACACTGGGGCCAGAGGTCTGTGTTCCCGCCCTGTCAGGCTAAGGGGACCCAACGAACATTGCAGGGCTTTCAACGTCCAAGGGGGTCCTAACAAATGAGGAAGTCGATGCCGCATCTCACCAACTTGACTCACTTGCTGTCCGTCGACCTCGGCGGGTTTGGGCTCTGGACAACTTCGTCTTCGCTAGGTGCGGTATACAGCTCATACCTGCCTTGAGTTGAGTCATAGGCCAACGCTGGTATGCATTGCTGCGCAGTCTGCAATTGTTCACAGCTGGCGTGCCCGATTATCGTTTCGCTACAAGCTGTTTTTCATGGATCGTCCTATGCAGGGCAAGGCTGCACGCAAATACATTGTGGGGGCACTGATCTCATCTTCGCTCCCAATATATCCATATATATTCATGGGCTTGCGCATACGGATATCTCTGTGGCCTTCAGAGCTCGTCACCGCACTGTCCTCTTTCGGTTCCAACACTCGTGCACCCTTCCTTGTCATTGTCGTTGTCCTCGTCATCAAGTGCTCACTAGAAGCGGTCGAACTCCCCACGTCCTCAGCTGCCACAGTTCACCAGCCTAACGAATTCTTCAGAGACGGGCATGGATCATAGACGAGGTCACTAAGTCTGGAGTACCCAGAGCCAATCGTCAACCTATCTCCCGTGACAGGTCATTTGTGGCTTGGCCGAAGAGGTTGCACAGACACGGCCGTTCGACCAACAGACACTGTTTACAGACTCGAACGACAACCTTGGAAGCTTTGTACCACCTAAGTCCGTCGTCTCCAGGGGGGGGGGTGTTATGATCCGCCCGAGTCTCAAAGGGTTCGAGTGACTGGACCAGAAGCCATCGCCGTAGACCCGGTGATGTCTACCCTGACTGCCCGATGAGGGTCGTGCTAGAGACGAGACCACACAGGCCAAATTCGTGGGATCACAGTCGTCTTGGAACCGGTTCCGTAACAAATGCCCCCCCCCCCTTAGCGTCCGTTCTTGTACTCCTTGTCGAGACCAAGCCCCATGCGAGTAAACTTGGCGGTGTGATATGCCTATACTCCCCTCTCACCCTTGTCTCCGTCTCCTCAAGTGCAGACAGCATTCCATAAACTCTCTCTCAAGAGATATCATCCCACTCGCGGTGGATGGAGTTATTCAACCAGAGTATCTGTGTGATCATGGACCAGTCCCAGGGTGTCTTGACCGGTCTCTTCACGGCCCCACGATAGCTGGGCAGTGACAGCTCCGCAGCCGGGCCAGCCGGAGCTTGCTGGCGGAGTATGGGCGATCATATTCGTCTACAGCAGACTTGGACACGGTGCTCGGCTGGCACTGTATGTCTTAGGCACACTCGAGCGCTTAAGTGTCCTGTGCTACTATCGGTGGGAACCGCATCGACCAACAGCTTCAAATCCTCGACGTTGCTGATCCGGCCTGGCTCCCGTTGCTTTTATCACTTTGACCTTGCTCGCGGTAGCGTCACATTGCCCCGTGGTGGGTGGCATTGGGCGCTCAAGATGATTTGGAGTGCAGGATGGCGCAAGCTGTGATCCGGGGCTTGCAGCAGCAGCGGTCCCGTAAGGCCGCTGGATCCTGCGTTGTGGCATGAGACTTGTCCACAGTGACCACCCACAGGTAGGCTGTGGTAATTGGGCCCTTGGAGAGCCCTCGAGGTGCAACCTACTTTGTGCATGAAAGGCATGTGCATGAATTGCATGAAAAAGCGACCGATTGAAGTTGTCAGGTCCAAAGAGTGGTCCGGTCACGAGCGAGCCCAGCCCCGTCTTCCACCTGGACGACAGGCAATGACTTGTCGCTCTGTTCTTATATTTGGCACCCGGACATGCATTGACCCAGAGAGCTGCCCGTCCCACCTGCCTATGTCAATGTACCACGCTGTAGTTGAATTTTGGAATCCACGACCAGCACGCTGAACTGCGGAACCAGAGGGTCTCGTTGTATTCGAGACCATCCGCACTTCACCTAGGGGCGCATTCCCTTTGGCGGCTGAGAAGACGTACATCTCCGACACAGCCAACATGTGTCTACCACCGGACACAATGACTTCAAGATACGAATGATGGTCATTGTATAGCTTTTCCAAGCAGGTCAGCCTGGGCGGCGGCTGAGACAACATGGGAGAGATGTTTAGTTGCGATCGGTCTTCACGGCAACGCGAGTGCCAGGAGAGAGGGCTTCTGAATCATCAAACGGGTAGTCCGCGCCCCGGTGTACGGGGTGGTTCAGTGATAGCCCGTCAGAGTCAGCGGTAGCAGCTGCCCAGAACAAATGAAGGCAGACATCTTGGTACCTCGTCCGGAGCAGCGAGGAAGTAAGATGTACTGCGCATACAGTACAGCCCGCAGAATGATCGGCGGGTGCATGGATCACGTACCTGGTTTTCGCGGTCCCTGTCGGCCCTGTGCGATGGGGCGATGAGTTCGTACGTGTACATAGGACACCAACGGTTGAATGCTAACCGAGCCCAAGTGGGCACCTTCGAGCGACTCCAATTGTGTGAGACCCCTCCAGCTTCCATGCCCTGCCGCAAATGAGGCCCTCAGGGAACTAGGTTGCTTCATAGGCGCACGAATGATTCGCCCCGGCCACTCCTAGTGGACGCTTCGCAGATGGCGCTTGTATCAGCTCTCGGTCAGCTTGTGAAGTCGGTAGTGGTGACTTTATCTGTGGCAGAGACGAGGCCGACTCGCGTAGCAAGTACACGGGCCAGGCTATCTCGTTTTAGGGAATTCGTTTTGGTACTTCTTGTCGCAGTATGACTGTAGTCTCAGCGGCACTTTTGTACCTGGCCCTCGACTTTTGAGTTTCGTCTTCAGGCACCACAAGATCAGTCTCTTGTCGAAGGCCGCCTGGACCAGCAGAATGGCCGTCCGGTCCACATGCAGCCTCGCTTCAGGTGTCTTTGATGAGGCCCCTCGCGTCCGACACGATGGACACGTTGTGACCCGTGGACAACAAACGAATGCGTGCTCGCCTGAGCTCGCCTTACACCAAGCCATTGCCAGTCCCCTGTTCCCCATTGTGCTTTGCTCCGAGGAACGTAGCGTCGCTTGAGCGCATGAGGAATATATAGTATCCCAGAGAGCCGTTCGTTATCTCGTCGTCAGCGGACAGAAGGCCTGTCGCTCAACGCCCACGAGGACTGACTGCGTGGGTAGGAGGCAGCCGTGCGGGGCTCCGAGCATGTAGGAGCACGAGCCGACCACTGCGGATGTAGGAAGTGTCCGACCATGCTCAAGCAGCTTTGGTGTATCGCCTCTTGGGATCGAGAATGAGGCAGTTCGTGTCTGTTATAGCTCCCTGGCTTCGATATCGGGCGCGAACTACAGTCTTCAGTTTTCAGACTGGCAAAACATGGAAGTGTTCTCGGCCCGGTGCGCTGGGAAAAGGAACAGGGGACAAGTGGAACGGACAAATCAGTACAGCAGAGTACAGTACGTCCTGTGGGCGTTGTGGCCGCGCTGGGCTGCTGATAGGATAACGAGCTGCAATACCCCCATTGATGCGCTTGCATATGGTTAGGTTCGAGCGTGTTGCAGTGTAGAGCTCCAATGTTGGCCAGACTCTACCAGAGTGAACAGAGACAGTATGCACTTGGGTCGTAACATGGCTCACGGCTCGCGACCGGGCAACATGTTGACGAGCCCATCATTGGCACGAAGGAGCTTGTAAAAAAGCAGAGGGATGACATTTGTCAGGTAATTGTAGACACACCCCCACGCCGTCTGTCCACTGGCCAGCTGGAGAGCTGGACGGGTCGTGCCACGACAGACGCTGCTGAGCACCTGGATAGAATGTGAACGCATGTGCTTTTGTCCGACGAAGCCTTCGCACCGGTCAGAATGCCAACCTACTGGCGAGGCTCGTGGGTTGCGGAGACAGGCGAACCGGCTGCTGGTCATATTCACTCCTCAGTTTCGTTGTGCTGTGGTATTGCGTTCAGCAGTACTCAACTGGCAACTGCGACGGAGCTTCTTCCTTCTTGGCGTGCAGCGCTAAGGCGGTCCTAAATTCCCAGCACGGACCAAGAAGCGCGAACTGCGACCTTCCGTTTCCTAATGTGCACCTTGTTGATATTACTGTGTAATGGGCGAGGCGAGCGAGAGGAAACCAATGACGAGATCTGGCGGGTCCATCGCCAGGCTCTGGATCGACCATACAACAAATTCTTGGTCTGTACGTTGTGTTTAAATCCCGTCCGGCCCACCACTGCCAATTGGGGAGGTACCAAAAGAAGAGGGCAGCGATCAGGACCTGCATCCATCATCCATCCAAGATGATACACAAATGAATATTGCAGGTGATGAATCAACAAGTGTGATGAAGTCACGGCCATGCAAAACCCCCTCTCATGACCCATGAGCTCTCAGAAAGTGGAAAAGCCTTTTCTCGGTGGGCGTCTACTTGGTTGCGCAGGTGCCAAATGCAGGATAGCACTATAGAAGTATCGATGAGCTGTGCCCCACATGACCCTTGCTCAGTCGCAACCACCCCAGGACACCAGACCAATCAGAGGGCGTAGAGGACACAGTACGGCAGACCGAGCTGTGCCTGCCTTGAACCAGGCAATCAAGACTGCCTGGCAGCAAACCGGGAAGATTGTTGTATTCCTTGTGGGAGAAAAATCCGAGCTGCGTCCGTCCCATCGTGTCCTGTCCACACGCTGAAGCTGCACATACGAGGGTGGACTGGAAGATACCTACCTACCTACACCCTTCCCTTCCTCCTTTCGTACCTCGTCTCTGTCCACGGGCCATTGGCACCAACGCGACGCAACGCAACGCGACCCAACCCACCCATCTGATCCCAATCCAACCCAACACAGCCCAACCCGTCCCATCCCAATCCCAATCCGAAGCCCGCAAGGCTCGTGCCGCCACGAGAAGCGCCAGCAGCCTGGTCTCCGTCCCTAGATTCCCGGCAGGTTGGAGCCTCCCTGGAGATCCAGAGATCCAGCTCCCGGCAGACCCAGCACAGGTCCCGCCCCATTCTGAGCCTGCCTTCCTCCTCCTTCTCCTCCAGACTCCTGGTGCCGGACCACAATCAAGTCAGTACCGTACCTCTATACCTACCTACCCGCTTCCCTTCCTGGTAGTAGGCCTGTCTCCCAGATTCCGGCCAGACACACGACTTCTGCCTGCCTGCCTGCCCGCCTGCCCGCGCACCGCCTCGCCCTACTATCCACACCTGAACAAGGTCCATCTCCCCCATCTCTTCCTAGGTATCTTGCCCTGCCCTGCCCTGCCCTGCATCGCATTTCTGCACGCTACACGCCGCGCCGCGCCGCGCCACCTGCCCGACTACCTCAATAGAGCTCCGAGGTACACACAGTCTCACAGTCCCACCGTCCACCGGGCAGCCACCCACGCGGTTGTTGCCCACTCCTACCCTCACTGGGCCCCTTCCTCTCGTCCCCGTCTCACCACCTTCTCCTACCTTCCGGCCCAGCAGTCTACGTACAGCCTGCATAAACCGGCCAAGCCTGCCTTAGCTGACCCCTCGACTGCAGCAGGATTGGAGTTGACTGGACCGATACTAGCGGGAAAAGACACGCGCATACGGACAGAGACAGAGAGAACCAGGGGCAGCGAGATCGAGCAGCAGCAGCAGCACCCTGCATTGCATTCCTCTCCCGCCCTGCCCAGGTGGTGCTCTTGATTCCGCCACAGCACACCTCCCGTTGTCCATCACACCAGACCCTCAGCTCCCGACGTGCGTGTGTATCCTCGCTTGCGCATGTTCTCTGCTCCGCCCTCGAGCGTCTGCTTACCTGCCAGCTTCTAGCAACACTCGCCTATTCGGCTTGTCCAGCTCGCCGTCCCATCCGCGAGTACCAGAAACCACCTCCGCACCAGATCGCCTGCCTCGTCGTCCTCGATACCAGACCTGACGGGCAACCCTGCGACTGAACACGGCGTCGGACCCTAAACCAGTCGACCTCTTTCCTCGCCGTCAAGTAGACCACCGTCTACCCGACAATTGACAATGGGTGAGTGGCTTTCCTGGTCCGCATCATCAACAAAATAAACCCAGCCAACTCCTCTCCCTCGCCCCCCCCCCCCGGAGTTGTAACTTGCTGTGGCTTTTGACTGCGCTCCCTCCTTCCCCCACTGTCACCAGAGGGCTTCCTGGTCCTCTCTGAAGCCCGGAGTGAGACAGATACTCGCCATCCAATTGCGTATGCCTCCTCCGTGTTCCCAGCGGCCACACGGCGCTCTCCCACGCCGGGTCATGTACAGTGTATCCCATGGCTCCATCCAGCGCTTGCAGCTGCGGCGTCGGGCATTCCACAACTCTCTGTTCCCTGGCCCTCACGCCCTAACTGGCCCTCGCCCTCCGCCCTGCAATCCCTCACATGCACCCTTTCTGCTCTTTGCACGTTGCCTGCTTCGGCCTCGCATGCTGCTCCGGGCCATGTACCTCGTCCTCCCTCGCCCGACCTCTCCCTGCCACCGAGGCTACTGTCCTTCCCAGTTCGCACAGGTACCGCTACCTGGACCTCTAACCCTTCCCATTTTCACCTCGCTTCTGCCGCCAGGCGTTTCCATTAGCTGCGGTCCCATCCGTGGCGGGCACAGGTGTGCTTGCCCTGCCCTGCCCTGCCCTACCCTGCCCTGCCCTACCTGCTCCCATGAGCTCACTCACCCCTCTTAATGCACACTCATGCAGTGCCTTCCCACTATCGGGTGTGATCCCCACGCCCATCCTCGCCGCCGCTTGCTGGCCCCCAACACCAGCTGCTGCTGCTTGATTGCCACAGCCTACAAATCTGACCCTACATCTACCCACCGCGCCCCTCCCGCTTCCCTCCAGTCCACTCGCTCTCATCTTGTTCCTTTTTGGCCCCGCGATCGTCTTAATTATCCCCAAGCCCTAGTATCTAACCTTGGATATTCTATCTAGCAGACTCTGGCGACACCTACCGTCCCGTAAGTATTACGCCATCCCTCGCTGCCCTTTCCTTACTGCTCTCTATTTTCATTCTCTTCCATGATCTGGTTCTTCCTTTTGTTGCACCCGGCTTCAGGGCGATGGTTTTTTGACGGTGTTGGCGCACGACTGGGCTCATGGAAGCGCCCCAACACCATCAAGGTTCTCGACCCGCCGCTAAGTTGTGGGCCAACCCATGCCACCAAGCGCCCGGGCCGAGCGCATTTTTAAGCTCTAGCTTTCGCTCTCATTCGAGCCGCCGCCCGGCTGAGCTTTTGATGGACTGTTTGCGGCGCCGCCAACAAACATTTGCTTCACATTTTTTATATCTGATCAGCCAGCCACGGAGACAAACGACTGACAACACATGCAGCGCGAGAGATCCCGATCTCGTCGTCGATCACGGAGTCCGGTCCGGTCTGCAAATCGCGGTCACCGTTCCCTCTCACCCCGAAGCGGTTCTCGCAGTCCTAGGCAACGTCGCTCGCGAAGTCCCATGACCGGCCAAGGCGCACCTGCGGGAGGATCGGGTCAGGGTTACAGGCAACCACACCAGTCCTACGAGGATCGCCAGCAAGCGAGAGAGCAAATGATGAGTACCGTCCGGGAGAACTCGCAGCAAGATCGCCGCGTCTATGTCGGCAACTTATCCTACGATGTCAAATGGCATCATCTCAAAGATTTCATGAGGCAGGGTGGGTCTTCCTGGGATAGGTAGAGAGAAGATCGCGGGAACATGGCACTAACGGGGTGGTTGTGCTTGTAGCCGGAGAGGTTCTCTATGCCGATGTCTTGCAACTTCCCAATGGAATGTCGAAGGTGGGCGTCTACAAGTAGCTTCTGGCTGGTTTCATTTTATTTCCCTTGCGGTCTCCCCTCTCATGGCACTCTTGATGGAACTGTTGGATTGACGGGTTGGGACGTTGTCCGCTGGTGCTTGTAGGGATGCGGGTAAGTTTGACCATCATCTTCAGCCAACCCCTGCACGTTCTGACTAGTCCAGAATTGTGGAATATGCTACGAGGGACCAAGCCCAGAATGCTGTCCAGACTCTCAGCAACCAGAACCTCATGGGCCGCTTGGTCTATGTCAGAGAGGTGAGATTGAGCCCATCTGTGCGCGCTTGACAGCCTAGGGCAACACATGCTGAGGTCGGGACAGGACCGGGAGGCTGAGCCCCGATTCAATTCTGGTGCCGCTGGAGGCGCTGGGATCGGCCGCGGCGGATTCGGGCACGGTGGCCCCATGGGCTTTCAAGGTGGCCACGGCGGATATGGCGGCATGGGTGGCGGCAACGACCGCCAGCTCTACATATCCAATGTTTGTAGTTTTCCGAAAAAAGTCGTGCCCCTCAGCTTGGAACCACTACTAATCATGTCCAGCTTCCCTATACTGTCGGCTGGCAGGACCTGAAGGATCTGTTCAGGCAAGCAGGTACGGTCGGGATACACTCACTCGAGTGCCAGGTCCTCCTCGCCGCTAGGTAACGGAACGCTAACGCGATATCACAGCCCGTACTGGCGGTGTCATCCGCGCCGACGTCCACTTAGGACCCGACGGGCGACCCAAGGGATCCGGCATCGTGGTGTTCGAAACCCCCGATGATGCTCGAAACGCTATCCAGCAGTTCAATGGCTATGATTGGCAGGGCCGCATCCTCGAGGTCCGTCCTGACCGCTTCGCCAACTCCGGCATGGGCTTTGGTGGCCGAGGAGGCTTCAGCGGCCGTGGCGGCTTTGGCGGCGGCTACGGTCGCGGCGGCTTCGGTGGAGGCCGTGGTGGCTTCGGCGGAGGCTATGGTGGGCGTGGGGGTGGCTTTGCCGCAGGAGGTGGCTTCGACAACAACGCTGCAGCTTCTGTCCCGCCCAACCCCTTTACCGATTTCGCTACAGCGGGTACCGAGAGGAGCGAGATCATCTACGTGCGGAACGTGAGTGCAGCCGCCAAGCGTGGATTACCTTTGCCACTGCTGCTTGCCATATGTAGGCTTCGCTGACTCTTTTTCGCAGCTTCCCTGGTCCACCAGTAACGAGGATCTGGTCGAGCTGTTCGGAACTATCGGTAAAGTTGAGCAGGCCGAGATTCAATACGAGCCGAGCGGCCGCTCCCGAGGTACCGGTGTCGTTCGATTCGATGCTGCCGAGACAGCCGATACCGCCATTTCCAAGTTCCAAGGGTATCAGTACGGTGGCCGTCAGCTCGGGCTTAGCTACGTCAAGTACCTCCAACCCGGCGGGGGTGACGCCATGGACACCGACCATGGTGGCATGACCCAGAGCGACATAATGTAGTCGCCCTACCGAACGACACAAATATTCGACACCTGCCAGAAGCAGTGTGTTCCCTCACACATGAACGGTTTACCTATGCCTTCCGGCCCACTCGTTATCCACGTGGTTTAATTCTTCGTCTTTTGACTTTTTTCTTTTTTTGCGTTGTTCTTCAGTTTTTCAACCGACTCTCCTGCGCGCTCAGGTCTTGGTCGTCCACCGCGATGGCTCGTTCGGTCTGCCGACGAGACGAGTCGGATCGACCCCTACCCGGGCACGTACGCACACACACAAAAGGGGGGAGAAAGAAAAAGTAGTGGTAGTGGTTTTGTCTGAGATTGATTTGCTCGGAGTGACTGTGAGACAAGAGCTTGACCCGCTCCGGTTTGGTGGACTTGATGGAGGATCGGAACGCTCTAAGTTAGATTGTCGAATAGCATCTGATTCTCATCGGGAGGCGTTGCTGGGGCTGGCATCGGGCAATGGCGTTGTGGTGAACGGGTCGACACGGTGATATGATCGCGTATGATTGCTCGCAAGGGGCTTGCTCCGGAGATTCTCATCGGAAATGAGAACCAGGGCTGTAGGATTATTCGGTGCCGTATCCTCGTTCCCGAAGGACGCATCACGCGGTGACCAGGCCGGTGGCTTGGCAGTTCCGCATGCAGGCTTAGTAGGAGAGTGTGAGTTGTGAGATGTGACAGGTAGCATGACCTGCCTGCCCAAAACACTCCTGGTGGTCGGCGCGTTGAGTCGGAAGTGAGGGACTGCAAAACCATAGACACCAGTTGGAGCCTTATCAAGCAGGTAGTATCATGGATAATTGTCGCTGCTTGGTCAAGATCCCATCATTCTGCATACGCATGCAGCGTCCATTGCCCGTGAGGCTGAGCGCGGGGTCTGCGGCATGTATGCCAGAATGTAGGATGACAGCTTGCCGAGACGCCTTTTGACAGGACTTTTGCATCATTACCATCTGCTGGTATGTATTTTCATGCACCATTAGCCAAATGCTTGCTCGGCCACGGCTAGCCATCGAGGCCTGAAACGAATCGTGTCTCTGCATAAACAAACACACAGTTTGCTGTTCCTGTCCTCACGATGGTCTGACTCTACGCAGAAGGCTGGCATGCCCCATGAGAGGTACTTGTAGCATGTCGGCGGGGTATATTTTGGCTTAAACCCCCTTTGCCAGTACGGGCGGCTGGCTCTGATATGCCACTTCAGGTCCTACCAAGGAATCTGGCATCAGACGTTTCCAAGGGCCACAGGAATTGAGGAGAGCACAGTCCAAACTCGAGGCATTCGTCCAGAGGGTGACAAGTGACCGAACTGCCGAGGGACGAATCACGTGAAGCGGGCGACCGAAGCTTTTGGCGAAATACGATCGGCGCTGGCGCGCGACTGAAGAGGAACCGAATAGATACGTTGTCTACACAATCTGAGAGGACATCGAGATAGTGAGGGACAGAGACTGGACCAGAGGAATGTGCGAGATACATTATTTAAAGTGTACCAGCTGCGGCATGCGGTGGGAGGCACACAAGAAGCTCGCAAGCTGCGAAGAACCTGATGAGAATGTCAGATGTCCGGACAACCTGGTCATGTACGTCGGTATCGCAAGAAGGCCCGAAAAGGGGGAATGCGAGGATTGCAGACGAGTTAGGGAGGTGATGGAGAGCCTGGAGGACGGAGATGAGTAATGAATATGAAGCTGAGGCAGTGAGGAATTCAAGGATAGTCTCCATTTGTTGACATGATTATGCCTCGGTCCGCCCAGGGTTACTCATGTCCTTTTTCTCGATTCTGGTCGCCGCACCTCCTCCCCTCTGGTGCTCGCTCATCAACTCTTGGGTCGATCCACCGGGACCCGCGAAACCTACCGGGACCCAGTGGGGTGACTGTCCTAGAAGCCGCGAGAATCCGCTATGTTCCTTTTCCAGGTAGGCTCGTCATGTCTACCCTCGCCATGCCTCCTCGGTGCGCGGGCCGCATCTTTGAATCACCCCCCTCCCCTCCATGGAACACCAACTTGGAGCTCGGTCGCTTTCCGGCTCCTCAAGCCGTGGTCTTCTTCTTCTTGGACTTGGTCTTACGCTTTGTCCGAACCCTGGGCTTGAGAGCAAGCATGCCGGCCTTGCAGATTTCAGCGTAACGAGCGTAGAAGGCATCCAGATCACCCGACTGAACAATGGTGGCTAGCTTCACCCTCTGTCCTGCTTTCCTATCGTCCCCGGACTTGCCATTGGTGGCGCGAACAATGACGGGGAAGGAAGCACTATCTTCTGGGTCCTTCAGATCTGCCAAGGGATCGATGACCGTCGGAACAGGAGCGCTGGAATCGTGGGCCACTTAACCAAGGAATCAGCACTTCACGGCTCAGGTAACGTGTATGTTCGCCTGTTTTGTAGCTATTAATGCAGCAGGCATGATATTGCCGGGGAAGGGATGGGCACTCCACTCCAACCAGGCGTGAGATTAATCTTACTTCGTTTCTGGCTCAGGAAAACCGAGCCATGATCTTTGCCTTTGCGAGCTGTGAAGAGGTCCCCGAGCTTGTTGAAGAACTGAGTTGGAGGTTAGAGAGTAGTCGTGGACAAGTCTTCTCATCCTGACGGTGACATACCTCGTCGTGAGAGAGATGTGTCTCGGGCATGATGATGAGGAGTCGAGCCCTTCAGGCGGACTCTGTTTATACACCCGGTCCAACGCAATATAACTGAGAATCAAGTATGCCCACGGACGCCTGGGTGATGTGTAGTTCGCCAAGCTTGTCATCAAGACTCCTCCTGGTCACGTTAAAGGCAGCTGTGGCTGATGAGTAGTGAGTAGTGCGTGAGTCTGGTGAAGTCAGTAGTGGACCCGGTGCAGGCGAATGCTATGTAGCGTTTGCCAAAGCCCCCTCGAGCCTTGGGCCGGCTGGCTGTTGTACTGTGCAGTTTTCGATAGTTGTGGCCGTGCACCTGTCAAGTAGCCAATTGTGTACCTGTACTTGCCTAAGGGTACCCGCGCTAGACCCATGCTGGACCCGTGAGGGACCCACTGGGGGACGAGGACCCACTCAAATTTCAGACTGCGACTGCTATTATACAAAACTCCCGTCCGGAAAACAATTACAATCACCGCATAAATTCCATACACAACCAAGTCTGAGAAGGGGAAGAAGCCAGGCGGTTCTTGCACCATGCCTCCTTCGAAAAGAAGGCACGACCCGCCGCGCCGGCCGTCCCTTCCGGCCAGCCTGCTCAAGGAGATGGGCAGCAGCGCGCCTGCTTCATCAGCCTCGCGAAGGTCGTCTCAGGCCCAGACCCGAAAGGACCGGCGGAAAGCAGAGAGGTCCCAGAAGCGACGGCGAGACGCTCCCATACACGAGCACTCCGCCTCAGGGAAAGCTTCTGAGCCCAACAAGCAGACCCAACCTACGCCAGATGTTGATGAATTTGACGGCTTCTCTGATGAGTCTTTAGATGAGTCTTCAGATGAGCCTTCAGATGAGGAGGAGCCGAGCAAGCCGCTCCCTTCAAGGACGACCGAGTCCAAGCTGGCTAAGGATGATACAAAAGCTACACCTATTGACGACAAGTTGGCCGAGGATGACGCAGAGATCGCACTTCTTGAGAAGAAGCTAGGAATCAAGCAACGGAAAACCCTGCCCAAATCGTTCCAGGAAGATGGCCTCGACGAGGTTCTCGGAGACCTGGCCGAGCAGGAGGACGATGAGGTCCTGCTTGCAAAGAGGAAGAGGAAGGCCGAGGCGGATGAGTGGTTGGCGCAGAAGAGGAGGAAGGCCACCCAAAAAACATCAAACGATAACGACGATGAAAGTGACGAGGACGAATCTCTGAATGAGCTCGAGCTTGGAAGCAATCTTGGTGATGAGGACGACTTCGACGAGGACGGGGACTCTCCTGATTCAGAGCATGAAATGGAAGAGGCACCCGTGCGTCAACGCGAGAACCCGTACGTGGCTCCAGTGCCAGCGACCGCGGCTGCTCAGAAGTACGTTCCACCGGCGCGACGTCAAGACAGCGGTTCGGACGCAGAGCTGGTCTCACGCATCAGGAGGCAAGCACAGGGTTTCATCAATCGGCTTACCGATTCTAACCTGATCGCGATCCTCGGCGACATAGAAAGGCTCTACCGGGAACACCCAAGGCAGCATGTTACGTCCGTACTGGTGGATCTTATCCTGGTCCAAATCTGCGAGCCCACAAGTTCGCCAGATACCCTGCTGGTCCTATATGCGGGTTTCGCAACCGCAGTCTACAAGGTCATCGGCCCGGATGTTGGAGCCCAGCTTATCCAACAAACAGTCGATAGATTCCGTGCCTACTATACTGAGGTTTCCAACCATGCGTCACGGGAGGTCTCGAAACAAACATCCAATCTGATCACGTTCTTGGCGCAAGCATACAACTTCCAGCTCATCCGGTGCAACTTGATCTTTGACTACGTCCGGTTCCTATTGGACGACCTCTCGGAGCTAAACGCAGAGCTCCTGTTGAGGATCGTTCGCATGGCAGGACAGAACCTCCGGCGGGACGACCCGCTGGCACTTAAAGACATCGTCACCCTGGTACGACAGGCGGTCAACAAGGTCGGGGAGGCTAACCTCTCTGTGCGGACCAAATTCATGATCGAGAGCATCAACGACCTAAAGAACAACAAAGTCAAGGCCGGGGCGAGCGGGTCGGCGGTGATCCAAGATCATACGGTACGCATGAAGAAGCTTCTGGGCTCGCTTAGCACGAGGAAGCTTAAGGCTACGGAGCCCCTGCGCATCGGTCTGAAGGACTTGGAAGAGTCGGACACGCGAGGCAAATGGTGGCTTGTCGGCGCGAGCTGGGCCGGCCGGGACGGCCCGCCAGAGAAGCAGGCCGAGCAGGAGCAGGCCGAGAAGAATGGAGCCGACGGCGGTCTTAGAGAAAAGAAGAGCAAGGAAAAGGGCGCCGCAATCAGTATACTTGATGAGGACGAGGTGCCTGACCTAGAGGCTCTTGCGAGGGAGCAGAACATGAACACAGACGTCCGGCGGTCGATATTCATAGCCATCGTGGGAGCAGTCGACTATGAGGACGCGTACAGGCGCGTGAAGGAACTACGGCTCACACAGAACGGGCAGAGAAAGGACGTGGCGTATGTGGCGATGCACTGCGCGGGGATAGAAGAATCGTACAATCCGTACTACGGCTGGGTGGCGCGCAGGCTGTGCGAGGACAAGAGGATCAAGTTCGCGTTCCAGGAGGGCCTCTGGAACCTGTTCCGACGGCTAGGAGAGTTGCTATTCGGAGAAGTGGACGAGGTGGAGATTGACGACGAAGAGGACGAAGGCGAGGCGACGGGGTTGCGGCGCATCTTCTGCCTGGGCAAGATGTTCGGGTTCATGGTGGCCCACGGGACACAGGGGCTGGGCGTGCTCAAGTGCCTCAACCTGCTGCACCTGAAGCCCAAGACGCGGGACTTCGTCGAGGTGATGCTTATCACGCTGTTCCAGGAGCTCAAGGTGGCGGGAGGCGACCCCACGGCGGTATATGGGGCGGTCACTGACAAGGCACTGTCCAAGGGGCTGGAATGGTTTCTCAGAACTAGAGTGCGAAAGACGAAGCTGCTGACGAAGAAGGAGAAGAAACTGGTTAAGCGGGGATGCGACGAGGCCATCACGGCACTTGCCAACAAAGAGCATGCAGCTGTGGAGAGTGGCTCACCCTAGGTAGGAGAGCCGTATAGGAGTCTAATCTACAGTAAATTAACACACGGGAGGCTGATCCTCAATGTTCTCGTATAGTATGTTATCCCACCGCAAGTTGACATCCCAGAAGAGGCCATCCCTTGAGAGTTCACGCTATAAGGCCTTATTCCCCCGGGAGGCTGATAGAGAAACCTATATGAGAGACAGGGAAATGCTATGGGTGTATGCTGAGATAAGCCAACAGGCATTCAAATGTCGCAGTTGTCGGCATTACTGGTATTGACGACGGTGATGTCGAAGTGCAGTCGGAGCGTGATCAGTCATCAGCAATCTGCCCAAGCTGGGTGGCTCCGGGACACTGGGACTGAGAGTGGCAGACAGGGGGACGAGTACCTAGTAACCCGGCCGGAAAAGAACGGGTTTTGGGGGCGCCAGGCCAGGGGTTCAAGCCGACCTGGCCCAGGTCAGGTCCAATTGGCAGGCGTGTGTCAGCACCACTCAGGCCTCAACCGTTGAACCGAACCTCCAAAAAAAGCTCATACAAAACATCTGCTTGCAGCTTATAAAGGTGGCAACAGTCAGATTGTCTGACCGCACGGCTACAGTAGTCTACATTCTACTACTCTAGGTACCCAGGAGGTGACGTGCAGACGCGCAGACGTGCCCCCAAGCCCGGAGTCCCGAATCCACACTTCAATCAGAGAGTCCACAAGCTCCATTCTCCATTCTCCAGTCCCGAGTCCCGCTTGGTTGCACCGTAGCGCGACCAATTCTTCCCGCCTCGCTCCTTTGCTCCCGACAGACAGACAGACAGACAGACAGACGATACTCGTGTGTGTGCCAGTCCTGTCCAGCGGTCCTCTATTCTGCTCGACCCGTTGATTACCCCGGGCGCCGCCTTCAAAAAATCACCGCACAGTCTTAGAGAGACACAGCTCGTCGCCACAGCATCCTCACCATGCTCGCAAGCCGGTTAATACCGCGAACTGCGGTTCGCTCTGCTTTCACCAAGTCCTCCCTTCCCACCGTCGCAGTCCCGAGATGGCGACGCTCCTACGCTACCGAGGCTGAGGAGAAGGACCTCGTCATTATTGGTGGTGGTGTTGCTGGCTACGTCGCCGCCATCAAGGCTGGCCAGGAGGGCCTCAAGGTGCGTGCTCACCCCTTCCCTTCCATCGCCGTCTTGCCTCCCTCACACGCGGTCAAACGCTAAACAACCTCGCACCCCTGAACAGGTCGCCTGCATCGAGAAGCGCGGCACCCTCGGCGGCACATGTCTGAATGTCGGCTGCATCCCGTCAAAGTCTCTCCTCAACAACTCGCATCTCTACCACCAGATCCTCCACGACACCAAGAACAGGGGTATCGAGGTCAACGACGTCAAGCTGAACCTGGCCAACCTGATGAAGGCCAAGGACACCTCCGTCGCCGGCCTCACGAAGGGCGTCGAATTCCTCTTCAAGAAGAACGGCGTCGAGTACCTCAAGGGCTCCGGCTCCTTCGTCAACGAGCACGAGGTCAAGGTCCAGCTCAACGATGGCGGCGAGACGAGCGTCGTCGGCAAGAACATCCTGATCGCCACCGGCTCCGAGGCCACCCCTTTCCCCGGCCTGGAGATCGATGAGAAGCGCGTCGTCAGCAGCACCGGTGCCATTGCCCTGGAAAAGGTCCCTGAGAAGCTCATCGTCATTGGCGGCGGCATCATCGGTCTGGAGATGGCCTCTGTCTGGTCCCGCCTGGGCTCCAAGGTCACCGTCGTCGAGTTCCTGAGCCAGATCGGCGGCCCCGGCATGGACTCCGAGATCGCCAAGCAGACCCAGAAGATCCTGAAGAAGCAGGGCATCGACTTCAAGCTCTCCACAAAGGTCGTTGACGGTGACAAGTCGGGCGAGACCGTCAAGCTGAATGTTGACGCAGCCAAGGGTGGCAAGGCCGAGTCTGTGGGTGCTCCCCCCTCCCCCCCCCAGAAAGACCCTGGGACTCCCGGAACACTTGCTCGTACTGCCTCCTCGAAGAAACGAGTTTGCTGACCAAACCTTGCGTTCGCAATATAGCTCGATGCCGACGTCGTCCTCGTTGCCATTGGCCGTCGGCCATACACGGCAGGACTGGGCTTGGAGAACATTGGGCTGGAGCTCGATGAGCGCGGACGTGTCATCATCGACCAGGAGTACCGGACCAAGCTCCCCCACATCCGGTGCGTTGGAGATGTCACCTTCGGACCCATGCTGGCCCACAAGGCCGAGGAGGAGGCCGTCGCTGTCGTCGAGTATATCAAGAAGGGCTATGGTCACGTCAACTACGGATGCATCCCATCGGTCATGTACACGTACCCCGAGGTCGCATGGGTGGGTCAGAGCGAGCAGGACCTCA
Organism: Diaporthe citriasiana; assembly: GCA_014872975.1. Taxonomy (NCBI): domain Eukaryota; kingdom Fungi; phylum Ascomycota; class Sordariomycetes; order Diaporthales; family Diaporthaceae; genus Diaporthe; species Diaporthe citriasiana. The sequence goes on along the minus strand of JADAZS010000136.1, from coordinate 82,613 downwards.
AGGCAGCCGGCACCCCCTACCGCGTCGGAACATTCCCCTTCAGCGCCAACTCGCGCGCCAAGACGAACCTGGACACGGACGGCCTGGTCAAGATGCTGGCGGACCCCGAGACGGACAGGCTCCTTGGTGTGCACATTGTCGGCCCCAACGCCGGCGAGATGATCGCGGAGGGCACGCTGGCCCTGGAGTACGGCGCTTCGTCTGAGGACATTGCGAGGACGTGTCACGCTCACCCAACGCTCGCTGAGGCGTTCAAGGAGGCTGCGATGGCAACGCACGGCAAGGCTATTCACTACTAAGTGGAGAGAGGATGTATACTAGGTGTCTGTTCGGTATTGTACATGAAACCCGCGCATCACTGCTAGGACGGGAAGGTCTAGGGGCCGGTGGTGTGAAGGAGTAATGATAGAGCAGGCAGTGAAGAAACCAGAGAGAAGAGAGCAGCAAGAGGGTGAGAAAGAGAGAACGAGAATCAGTAAACTTCTCAATGGTCGATTGATATCTAAGCTTGTGTGTGCGACAGTCTGTCTCCCCGCAACCGCCTCGACCCATTTTGATGTCACAGGTGGCTGCCACATGATGGACAGTTGAACCTATTCGGGTTGATCTGAGCGCCGAGGCTCGTGCCAGCTGAGTGGCGATTAAAGCCGTGTGGGAGGTTCAGGCTACCGCCGCACCCGGCATTAATGCCACCCAGACCGAGCCCCAGACCGCTAAGGAACATGTTGACGTTATTCAGGCCCCCGATGCCAGCCGACGCGGAGCCGGCGACCTGTGGCTGCTGGTGGACGAGGTTGGCGGGGATGACGAAGACGTTGTTGGTGCCCATGTAGGGCTGTGTGGCGCCGGGACAGGTGTGGACGCAGGGGACCTGGCACCCGTTGGCCGGCGCGGTGCCGTGACAGTGGGACACTGGGGGCGGCGAAGGGTGGTTGCAGCCCCAGATGGCACCGCCGTGACAGCCTGCGTCGCCGAGGCGGGTGAGGTGGTTCTGCAGGATGAGGCGGGCGACGAGGCCAGAGAGGCCAGAGAGGCCATCCAGGCTGATGCTGCTGTTGCTGTGGTCGACGCTGCTGCATTGCGAGGCGAACATGTCGTTGTTCCTGTCGGCGAAGCGGCCCTAGGCGGTCAGCTACCACATCAAGAGATAATTGTCCGGGCCCGTAAGGCTGATCATGGTCATGAGACGGAGTCAGGGAGGAGAATATGGGAGACAAGACGTGGAGATGAAATCAGAGGACGACACACAGCCTTCCGTTTCGGTTTCCGTAACCAACACCAAATGCTGTACGAGCATGTTAGCACGATTGTGAGGCTCGGTGGTCAAGCCGGGGCAGGGCGCTCTCACTCTGCTCAGCCCAGCCGCCTGGCTGTTGGACGAAGGCGTAAGGCCAGAATGCGCCGCCGGAATAGCGAGGCATGGTCGATGAATGCAGTGGAAGTAAAAACCCCGAAACCTCTGGGAAGGAATGAGTTCGTGGTAGGAAGCACGTGGACGATAGTGCTTGACCGAGAACGGGACATGTCACATCATCAGGAACATTTTATATTGTAGTCAGCCACAAATGTTTGCTAACTAAGTTCATGTTGCTGTCACCGCTCGGGCGTGCTGCCGACTAGGCAAACACACACCAGGAAATATAGAGCGAGCAAGTCATGGAGGAGCAGAGCATATTTGGGACGAAAAGGCGGTCGCCAAACAGAACGAGAAGCGCGCGTGTTAGTTTGTCAGGCAGGACGGCAACAACAACAACAACAGCGATGACAAGAAGGTGTCCCCGTGATTTTCTCGAAGAATGATTGTACTATGAAACTGTGATAGTCTCTCCTCTTGTATATCAGCTTTCCGGCCGTTTTGGTCGGAACGGACTCGGCGTGGGGCCGGCAGACCGGGGGCCGGGGTCGGCCGATAACACGTTAGGATAATCCGAGTGTCCGTCGGCTCGCCTCCGCAGCCCTTGCAGATGGAGATGCAGCAACAGCACACCACCAGCAACAGCAGTAGCCTCTGCACTCAAAAACTCACCGCCAGCGACACAAGAAGCACGTTAGACGTCCGATGTGGCAGCCGCCAAAGCAGTGCAGTGCAGGTCGACAAAAGCTTGCCGCCGTATCCAAAACATGGTAGAGCAGAGCAGGCCAGTCAGTTCAATCCCGTCATACGATCACCATCGCCCTTGCCCACCGCCATTCCACCAGAATCTGGCCGTTGAGCTGTCTGTCGTATCATCCCGCCCTCCCTGTCACTTCTGGGGTGCGAAATCCTGCCTCGCCTCCGCTCCCCTCTCTTCTACTGTATTTCCTCTCGACGCCAGCTCAATTGACACATAGGCCAGCCTGTCTAGTCCAACACTACGCGGTCGCATCCTCGTTTCCATGTCGACATAGAACGAACAACCTAAATCACCTAGTCCACTCGCCCGGCTCCTGCTCTGGCCTACCGTCTCGAATTGGCCCAACATCGACGCGACGCCAGCCATGGACACGGGAAAGCTTCGGGCACCAGCCCGGCAATACCCTGTAATGAATACCGACGAGGTCGAGCAGCTCATAGCAGATGGCAGGACCATCATCATCCTGGACCAACATGTCCTCAGGGTCGATGCCTGGATGAAGTACCACCCTGGCGGCGACAAAGCCATCCAGCACATGGTCGGAAGAGATGCCACTGACGAAGTTAACGCGTCCGTCCACCCTCTTACCACGCCCCCCTCCCTCTCCCCCCGGCTGTCGCGCTGCCTGACCCCGTTCGACTGACTGAGACTCGTTCTTCGCAGCCTTCACTCCCCCGAGGCAAGGGCAATGATGAACAAATATAGAATCGGCCGTATCGAACACAGATGGAAGAACATGGTTCCCCCTATTCAGGGCGGCGTCTTCACCCCCAAGACAGTTGCCCACGGTGGCTTGGAGGACCCCGGGGTGGAGTGCCCTGCGAGGGATTCCCCGACCTCTAGTCATGCAACCTCACGATCCGCCTCGCCTGTGTTTGATACACATGACAGCCATGACCAAGTCCTGCGCAGCCGCAAGACCGGCGCTGCCTCCTCCCCGTCGTCCATGCGGCCTTCGTCCTCCACCTCGGTCACGTCCGCCGACGACGACGGTCTGGACGACCCAACCGACGGCATGAGCCTCCTGGACCGCAGGACCATGCAGGAGATCAAGCAGGACCTTGACATCTACCCGGCCCTGGACCCTGCCACTCAGGACAACATCGTGGACAAGTACCGCCAGTTGAATGAGAGGATCAAGGCCGAGGGTCTCTACCAGTGCAACTACTGGGCCTACGCTGTCGAGTGTTCCCGCTATGCCCTGTTCTTCGGCCTCTTCGTTCTCCTCCTACGCTGGAAGTGGTGGGTCACGAGCGCCTGGTGGCTCGGCTGCTTCTGGCACCAGCTGGTCTTCTCTGCCCACGACGCCGGCCACATGGGCATCACCCACAACTTCCACGTCGACACCGTCATTGGCATCATCATAGCCGACTTCGCCGGCGGCCTGTCCCTGGGCTGGTGGAAGCGAAACCACAATGTACACCACATCGTGACCAACTCCCCAGAGCACGATCCGGACATCGAGCACATGCCCTTCTTCGCCATCTCTCATCGCTTCCTACAGGACCTGCGCTCCACCTACTACGAGCGCGTCATGGCCTACGATGCGTTCGCCAAGGTCCTGTTGAAGGTCCAGCACTACTCCTACTACCCGATCCTGCTCTTTGGTCGCTTCAACCTCTACCGTCTCTCGTGGGAGTACCTCCTCGGCCGGCAGGCCCCCCGGAAGGGCCCGGCCTGGTGGCACCGCTGGCTCGAGCTGGCAGGCCAGGCCTTCTTCTGGTATTGGTTCGGCTACATCGTGCTCTACAAATCCATCGACTCGAACTGGGCCCGCTTCGCTTTCGTCATGGTCAGCCACATGGTGACCATGCCCCTGCATGTGCAGATAACGCTGTCCCACTTCGCCATGAGCACTGCAGAGCTCGGCCCGGCCGAGTCCTTCCCGCAAAAGATGCTGCGGACCACCATGGACGTGGACTGCCCCCTGTGGCTGGACTTCTTCCACGGCGGGCTCCAGTTCCAGGCCATACATCACCTCTACCCGCGCATCCCGAGGCACAACCTGCGCAAGACGCAGAAGCTGGTGCAGGGGTTCTGTGAGGAAGTAGGGATCCCGTACGCGCTGTACGGCTTCGTTGGCGGCAACAAGAAGGTAATCGGTCGCCTGGCGGATGTGAGCCGGCAGGCCGCCATCTTGGCCAAGTGCCAGCAGGTTCTGGCCCAGAGCAGCGACCCCCTGCACCATCACTGATGTGGAATTAGAACGAACGTATTGAGATGCTATGAGTGTGGTCCGGTGAACACATCACGTCATGCCATTTGTAGTGAGACTCGGGAGGTAGCGGGGCTGCGTTGTACAACATGGAGATGACTGTATGCACGTGCTGGTGCTAGATTTCATATAGAGGCCTCATCTGGCTTGCGTCCCGTCTCAGAGGTCCCGCAAGAGAACGTGATAATAAACGGATGTGAAAAGTCCATCAGGCCGTGCTTCGTCTCTATATTCGAGGCAGGGCGTGGCGTGGTTTGGTGAACTCGGAGAGTCGATTGGTGACTTGCGATTTCTGCAGGCCTCCCAAAACCAAATCCCCTTCGAGTTCTTCTTTTCTCAGCGACCCCTCTCGTGAGAAGCAAGTCGTTGGTGATCATTATGTGCCGGCAGATCAAACGTGCGCACCTGTGGACACGATTTCGCGGAAATGATAGGTCGCGTGGCAGCGAGATATGCAAGACGCCATGCTTGCCAGATAGGCGAGCCTCAGACAGGCCCAGAAAGGTGGGCATGACCAGCTCGCTTACGCTCGGCAACCGACCCTCTCTCATCCCTTCCCTGAACGCCCTGGCAGCCGTGCAGGCCGTGCCAGCAATGTCACTCGCGCCATGTGGCTCTCGGGTGCACGAAGACAAGGGTTGCAGTGGGCGGATGCACGCCATCCGCCCGGTGAAGGGATGATGGGTCGCAACGCCCGGATGTCAGGCACGCGCAGGGCCCCAGCAAACGTCATGTGACATGAGGATTTCCTCGAGCTTGTTCTCCTTTACTTTTCCCACTGTACTTATTTGCGTACTGTGGGAGTGGGGACAGACTCCCGGTCGATCTTGCTGCAGCCCCGTGGCGCAACTTTAGACTTGAAACAAATGAATAAAGCGATCACCGTATGTTGAGACCGGGGTCCGCCAGAGAACCTGGGGAGTCGCCGGCACAGATGGACGTCAGCCACATTTTGTTTCTTTTCTTGTTTAATTCGCGGTCGTTGCCAAGAGGAAGAAACTGATAAGAGGGGCAGGCACGAGGTTTGGCTCGCTAGACGGCTTGTCCGTGCTATATTTGTTATCGGAAACGCCATGTCGCTTGCTTGCAGCAATAAACTCCCGTGTCGGTTGGAATGAGACGCGATACCGAGCAGGGTCCCCCGGGGGGGGGTTCCCCGGAGGGGAAGTTGGAGGGTGACTGCAAATCTCGAGTAGATCTGCTTCTTCCCTCGAAAGGAAAGGAGGAGCAGAAGAAAGCAGGGCGAGCAGCAAGGAGACGGCCGGAGGGATATGCTTCGGTGAGATCGGAGGGCGCACGCGCATCAAAGTGCCAGACAAGGGGAGGAGGAGGGGTCATCTAGTGACGTGAGACTCTGCGCGTCTTTGTCGTGCGACTTTCTCGCTTCCCCGGAATGGTAATCCTGAGTTCCTAAACCTTGCCGTTCAGGCTCTACGGCGAGCCCCTCAAGACACCGAAGCGGTGAACCGCCGTGTGCCCTGGGCCCCTGGCGCGCTGAAGACCCTCGATGTCGCAATGAGGCTTCAGCGCCGCTGCGAAACGTGCGCTGCGACTCACGCATAACTATGTAATAGGATTTTGTTCTTTCCCTTCGCCGCGCATCCGCATCCCGCCGCCGCAGATTCGCGCACATGGCACAGCAGGGTTCAAGCACCTAGCCTACCATTAAGACGTGGAACACGCAGAAAATGACAGGCCGGGGTCCCGGTTTATCAGACCCCCACCCCGATTTCCCTGGTCAATAGGCTTGTGTCGGTTCGTGAGGGAACCATGCAGCTGCGCGTTCCCCCCCCCCCCACAAGAGACTTAATTTGCTGCATTTGGTGTGGCTGCTGCATTTTGGTGTGGCAGCTGCGAAGCCCATCGGAACATTTTCCTCGTGGTCTTCTTGCGGTGTCCCGCCTGGCTGATGGTCGAGCACGTAGCAGCCGGAAGCATATTCGACGAGTGCGAGCTCATTAAAAAAAAAGAAGAAAAAAAAGGAGGGTGGGCCGGGTTGTAGCGTCCCTGGGCCGTGACAATGTATGTACTCTCGGTGACAAGGCATGGGTTGTCCGCTATGGAGCTTGATCCTCGCTCCAGCTCACAACTCTGCCTCTGCTCGGACCAACAAAGCAACGATGCCCAGGGGACGTTCACACCGAGTTTTCTCGACATGGCCACCGTTGCTGGCCTTTCTGGGCTGAAGCACACCGTGTATATATCGAGGCTGTAGGACGCTCGTGTGAGGCATCTGGATATCTCACCCCATCCGTCAACAGCCCGAAACAAGCCTCTGAATCTCGTGACAAGGCCCATAAGCACCACCGAAACGCAAAGGATACAAGACCCTCATCTCGGCTTGCTATCTGCTTATTCTCCTTTTTTTTTTTTGTCTTGGTTGTGCCCTCGGGTGCTATTGTGCATTTGAAGCCCAAGAAGTGGTCAACTTCTTACAGTCAAGATATTCACATTCTGTCCGGTCACATCAGAACCACAAGTCAGGAGGTATCATGGGGCGAGGCAAGATGGATGAAGCTGCTGCTGCGCGGATACGCAAAGCAAGGGGAGAAAAGGTTGGTTGTGACCCGCTCGCAACCGTCTCACAGGTCTGGTCTTTCTAACCACAGCCTCGCAGGACGACTTCGCAAGGCGAGCCGCGATGGCTGCAAGAACAAACAAAGACAGCTCGGGGCAGAACGGCCAGGGCGGAGGGCAGGGCGGAAGCGGCAGTGGAGGGCAGGGCGGGGGAGGGAGTAAGAAGTGAGAGTCTGTTAGTAGGTTGCAATTCGGAACAAGGGCCGACGTGCTCAGTCACTGGTATTTTGGGGACAAGGTGCAAAGAAAACCGGGTCGCATGTTGGTCCCTGGAGTGTGCTATTTGCAAGGTTGTCGGCGTGGGGAGTAAGGTTTGGACAGGAAGTTGGACGTGGTCAGGTCGCAAGCATCCGGTTGGGCGCTACTGGGCAGCGGGTGGAGTTTGGAGTTCAAAGATCGCCAGCGCAGACTGAGAGTGCCGGGGTTCCCGTTTGCTCCGTGCAGAAGAGCGCTTCGTCGAAGACAAGGCTGTACGCTTCCGCGGTGGCTCTCCAATGTCAAGATGTCACGCTCGGACGCATTGTTGAGATGCCATCAGGAACCTTAGCCAGAGACGACGGTTGGATCACCGAGTCTATCAATCGGGGGCGGGTATCTGGCAGGAGACAGTACCAGTGTGAATCCCGCACCACATTAGCGAATAAGCACCTGCATAGTTCCAAAGAGTCACCTCGCACCATTGCGGTGAACAATTTGCCATGTTGAAAGGGGGGTTTCGCCGCTGCAACCATACGACCACCCTGCAGATCGTGTGGGATTTGGCGACGGGAAATCTCGAGGTGACACAGCACAGCGCCGTGCTGCGCTCTGCCTGAAACTGAGCGCGACACCGGATCGCTTCCGAATTGGCCCTCGCTCAACGCGGTCAGGGTCGGGTGATTGTCCGCGCCCTCCAGCCCATGGGCCCCTTGCTTATAAGACGAGATGGAGGGGGACGGCGAGTGACCAGAGTCGGCTCCGAATACGCCTGGGTTAAAGAACAGCTTGGCTCCTTGGGGGAGCCCTGGCGCGTCTGGGTGGCCGTGTCGCGGGTTTTCAATCGCAGTCTGGCTTTACCTGCGGGTGTGGGTATTTGCTTCTGTCGGCCGGCATTACTTCCTATTGTCTGGGGAATAGAACAGGTGGCAGCCGGAGGGAGAGCCAAGGCTCCTGCGACGAGGCCCCCGAGGTCGGCTCGGAGCGCAGAGGGCCGTTGCCGCACACGCTGGGCGTGGTCGTGCGTGCGTGCGTGCGGAAGCATTGAGCCGGGAGGGGAGGCGAGCTATGGCGACACGGCCTGCACTACCCGGAAGACGCGTGTTGCAGGTGCTCGGTGGAGACAGCGCTGGCGTAGGTGCCGAGATGGGATCAGGAGTGCTCTCGTGTAATTAGTAGGGAGCGTAGTGCGGCACAATCTTTGTTGTGTGATGTTGGAAATAGGGACTGGATTTAAGGTTCTGAGCCACCGGCTGACGTATCATCGCGTGAAAGCCAGGGGAAAGGGGCCCGGATCGGGAAATTGTGCACACAAGGCCAGGCCAGGCCAGTCGCCGAGCCCGGCAGCAGAGTTGATGGAGATGAGATGGTGAGCCGAACAAGGTAGCCGTCTCAACGAGGTGGCATTCTCTGCGCAAGGCGACTCTGTCGGCTGTTGTGACAGCGCAATGGCATGAGAACAGACAGCGCCACATTCCCAACAACCTTGGGCGTTATTAATTAGTTTCCTTCTGGGTGGTACACAGGCGCCAGTATTCAGGACCGGTCGAAAAGATCTGTCGTTGGGCCGGGAATGCCACACGGTTGTGTTCTCTCGGTGCCCGCTGAAAGGCTGCTCACTACCTTCACGCCGGACAATGTGAGCAACGTGTCCAGCATGCTCATGTTTTGAAGCATTCAATGCAGTAGTAAGGGTGGCGGTTCATAGAACAGCAAAGGATTATTGTTACAGCTGTCGTCATTGTCAACAATGATGAATACCATTCCGAACAGCGTACAAAAAAGGTCACCGGGTGTGCATCGTGATAGAGGACAGACCACATGCAAAGAAGCAGGCGGGTGCTCGACGCTGATTCAGCCAAGCGCCCCAAGTCCCGGGCTTAAGTACTGTGGTATCCAGGTACATCCAGGGCGACGTCATCTCACCACTGCCGTCCAGTGGGTCTTAGCTGGTGGGCTAGAGCCCAGATAAGCAAGTACCAGCTGCGCTATCCATGTCCAGCTGTGGCCCTCGACCCCACATACTGTTAGCCAGCCCTGCAACCCTGCACAACCCGACGTCGACTGGAGCCTTCTCCAACATCAACAGCACAACGTCAGCAGCACAAGCAGATATACTGTAATGAACTAGTATCGCTGAGAACAACTCACAGTTGCTTCGCATCACTTCGCCCGTACCCTCCTCCTCGCTTGCCTCTCGCGTGCCTCTTGCCTCGTGCCTGTGTACATTTGACCAGACTTCTTTGTGTGCTGGCCGATTCGGTGAGGGGCCGCCCGGTTCGAGCTCGTCAGCCTGAACGGCAACACGGCATCCAGCTGCCACCACCCGCCCACAACTCGTCTCGGCCGCCCCTTCTCCTGACGGCTCATATGGTCTGGAAGGCAGCTCACAGTGCTGCTGGGCAAGCCTTGGTCTCCAGCGCGGCCTGACCTGGCCTGAAGTGCTCTGCCCCCCCCCCCCCCAACCCCGGCGCGGTGGCCATGGATCCCAACGTCCAGCGTGCTCTGAACGACAAGCTCTACGACAAGCGCAAGGTTGGCGCTCTCGAGTCTGTCACATCATAATCCCTCCTGATCAACTGTCGGCTGCTGACCCCCCTCACCTCACAGGCTCGAACGCGTGATTCGTGAGCTAGTCGCGGCCAAGGACTATTCTAGGGTCACTGCTGTTCTTGACCAGCTGTGCAACGAGTATGCCTATGCGGTCCACCAGCCTCATGCCCGTAACGGCGGCCTGATTGGCCTGGCAGCCGCCGCCATTGCCCTTGGCCCGGAACTCCCACGCTATCTCGAGGTCATTGTCCCGCCCGTGCTGGCCTGCTTCACCGACCAGGACGCACGAGTTAGGTATTATGCTTGCGAGGCCATGTACAACATTGCCAAGGTCGCTAAGGGGGAGATCCTCAAGTACTTCAACCACATATTCGACGCCCTGTGTAAGCTGGGCGCCGACTCGGAGCTGTCTGTCAAGAACGGTGCAGAGCTGCTAGACCGCCTCATCAAGGATATCGTCTCCGAGTCTGCCGCCACCTATGTCAGCGTCCTCGAGCTCCCAAATACCAGGGGCTCCGGTGGCGACGATGAAATCAACAATGATAAGGACATTGTCGAGGAGCCGCCTGATCTACCCACCGCCTTCTCCTTGAGGCAATTCATCCCTTTGCTCAAGGATCGTAGCTACACCATCAACCCTTTCACCCGCACATTCCTCGTTGGTTGGATCACTCTGCTCGATTCAATCCCAGATCTTGAGCTGGTCACGTACTTGCCCGAGTTCCTCGGCAGCCTTCTCAAGTTCCTGAGCGACCCAAATCGGGACGTACATCAGGCGACCCAGGCCTGCCTCGACAAGTTTCTCAATGAGATCAAGCGTATAGCTCGGATAAAGAAAGGCATTGCCGACAGTAAGAAGTCAAAGGGCGACGGGAAGAGGAAGCGTGAAGAGTCCATTGACAGCGGCAGCATTCAGGCTGGACTCGACGAGGGCGACGAGGTCGCCTCGACCCTGGCCGCCGAGGAGGATGAGACCAGCAGTGAGGATGACTGGGTCCCAGGGCAGGACGTCCAGATCAATCATAAGGCCGTCTTGGAGATACTGACCAACTTTCTCGACCAGTCGAACACGACAGCAGCCCCTAAGCCGGGTGAGCGCACCGCGTCCGCAAACACAACGGACGAGGACGGCTTGCTCGAGTCCCTGAAGTGGATCGTCGAATTCCTGGACATCTGCCCCGAGGAGGTCTTGCCATTCACGCCAAAGATACTGGCCCATCTGTTACCCGCCATGGCCAGTGGCGTCGAGTCAATCCGCCTGGCAGCCGCAAGGGTCAACAATGCGCTGATGAACTATGTCGTCTCCCTTTCAGATGAGCCAGAGCTGTACCTGTCACATCACCCTTCGAGAGCTGGGGTCGCGAATGAGCACCAGGACGGGACGTCTAGCAACCGTGCATCCCTCTCCAATTCACGGGAGCTCGATACTCGGAGCCCAACGCCGAACCTGAACAAGGGGCAGTCCCCAGCCGAGGGAACCCCGAGGGGGCCAACACCCGCGCCCCCGCACCATCCGCAGGCGGACCTTGACTATGCAGCAGCCGTCAACTCTCTGACCCTGCTGTTCCTGAACGACCACGAGGCCACTCGCGTCGCGGCCCTGACATGGCTGATTATGCTTCATAGGAAAGCGCCGCGGAAGGTCCTCGCCTTCAACGATGGAACCTTCCCCGCGCTGCTCAAGACACTTTCAGACCCAGCCGAGGCAGTGGTGACCAAGGACCTGCAACTCCTATCCCAGATATCCCGAAACAGCGAGGACAGTTACTTCACCAATTTTATGGTCAGCCTGCTCCAGCTCTTCTCCACAGACCGGAGACTGCTAGAGACCAGGGGAAACCTCATCATTCGGCAGCTCTGCGTCAGCTTGAGTGCGGAGCGAATCTACCGCACCCTGGCCGATTGTATCGAGAAGGAGGAAGACGTCGAATTCGCCAGCATCATGGTCCAGAACCTCAACAACAACCTCATCACGGCTCCAGAGCTCTCTGAGCTACGAAAGAGGTTACGGAATCTCGAGTCCAGGGTACCTATTACGTCTGTTATACTATGAGAGGCAAAACACTGATCGAAATATTTGACAGGACGGACAGACCTTCTTTGTCGCTCTCTTCAGATCATGGTGTTACAACGCCGTTGCCACGTTCTCTCTCTGTTTACTAGCACAAGCTTACGAACAGGCATACAACCTGCTTCAGATTTTGTCGGTCAAGCCCCAATCAACGAGCTTGGCTCGAACGCTTTGCTAACCCGTAGTGATCAGTGCCGAGCTGGAGATGACGGTTAACATCCTCATCCAGATCGACAAGCTGGTCCAGCTTCTCGAGTCACCGGTCTTCACATGTGAGTGTGGGCACTTTGGCTTCCCCGGACTGGAACGCTGACCTGTCCCAGACCTCCGACTTCAACTGCTGGAACCAGAGAAATATCCCCACCTGTACAAATGTCTCTACGGATTGCTGATGCTCTTGCCTCAATCATCCGCCTTTGCGGCGCTCAAGAATAGGTTGAACAGCGTCAGCTCTATTGGATACCTTCACATCGCACCAAGACCGTATGTCCCCACGAATGCGCCTCTCTCACACTCTCGACAAGGGTCTGTGGTTGAGGCGATTCACTCTCTTCAAACCCCCTCCTCCCGCTCGAAATTCAGTACAGGATTTGATACTCATGCTGCACCTCTCAGTAACGCCGCGACACCGAGTTCGGCGTCGTTCGACAGGCCGAATCGGCTCAAGGGCCGAGAGGAAGGCATCATCCGCTGGGCTGAGCTGCTCGAGAAGTTCCGCAGCGTACAGGAGCGCGCAAGGCGGGCGCAGAGACTTGGGGGTGACCGGGACGACCAGCCAACCTTGGGGGTGGGGGATCTGCGCATCCTGGACGCGGCCGAAACTGCTCCTCCCAAGGCAGTGGTAGGCCGTGCAGGGGCTGGACCGCCTGTTCCTGTGAAGGACAGTCCCGTGCCCACGCCACCGGCTGCTAAACCCAAGTCCGGTCTCGGTAGGCAATTCGGGAGGTTGGGAGCTTCGGTGTCGGGGAGGGGGAAGAGGGGTCCCCAGTAATAGTGTATTGACTGATTGTCAGGTGCGGCGCGCCCTAGCTGGCCAAGCCGGCGTACCGAACGTTGAAAGATGACGAGGGCTGTGTCGTCTGTAGCTGTGGAACTCATACTGCATAGAGTGTCGGGTGACAACACCCTGAGCATATCATCCATCATCTTGCCTTGCGCGGAGTCTCCCTCTCGACAAGTCCCTCAAAGACGGCGTCGCGCCGCTCTGTGATAGTGCGCAGCTCGTCGCGAAGCCGATCAAGCTGCTGACGAGCACGATCCACATCTGCTGGTAAGCCCTCGAACTCGCTGACCTGCTGGTGCAGACGGCGGCGGAGATCGAGAGACTCCAGGTACCTGGCCTCTTCCTCGCTGACTTGCTGAATGGTGGGCTCAGGCACGCCGACCGTGCGCGCCAGAGAGGCCACCTTATTCTGCACTTCGGGCAGCCTCTTAGCCATGGCCTTGATCTTACGCTGCAGGTCGAGGTTATGCCGTGCCAGGTCGGCCGGGGGCCGGTACTCGTCGCCGCGGATCTCCCCGAGCAGCCCGTCCAGGCTGGCGGATTCGGACTCGGCCAGACGCTGGAGTGTCCCCACGCGGGCAGCAGCTTGTTCCAGGTCAAAGATCCGCACCTGCAGGTCGAGCATTGCCCGTGCCAGCATTGCTGGCTCGGGGTACGCCGTGCCTAGGTGACCGGCGGAAGAGGCCATTGCGTCCAGGGCCGTCTTCCCTTCTGTCGTGAGATTGTCCTCCAGGGTGACGTAGAATTCATTCTTGAAGGAGGCGAGATCTACTGGTGCTTGGTCGTCCTCATCGCCTACCCCGTGCTTCGCATCTCTGGCTGCCTTGATATCCTCAAGTGCAATGGCGTCGATCTGGCTGACCAAGTGGCGATTCTCGTCCGACGTCTCGTTGAGTGTAGCCAGTGCGAGAAGGGCCTTGAGTGTCCCCTGGTTGCGTTCAAACTGTGGGACAGCGCGGCCGTTGTATTTGGATGCAAGCCAGCCGTCGACGTAGTTCCAGTCTTTCGCTGTTGACGCGGCGAGGCGGGCGACTGTCGGCGAGAAGATGGCGGCGTCTGGCGGAAGTTGGGCCATGGCTATTCTTCTGCGGCTGCTCCTGTGCTGGAAATGCAGAAACCCTCGTAGATCAAGTATTCTACATGTTAGGGAACAAACAGCAGTACATCACGCTCAGAATGCAGGGCGAAGTAAGTGGTTTGGATGGTAAGGTTCCACGTGCACCCTCACCCTGCAGTAGACGGGTATGTACTGCGGTAGGTACGTGGGTACTTTGAGCGGATCAGCGTGGAGTACGTACCTCCCAAGTACGGGCCTGTCATAGGCTAAAAGTGGTCTCCAACAGGCCACATGTCTGTCTGCTACACTATGGATGCTCACGCCCGTGTCCTCTTTCGGATTTAGATCCGGCGCATAGACAGGTATCAGGTAACAGGGGGTAGAAAAGTCTTAACGGGGGGTAGGAATTATAGGCTATAATTAAACCTAATAGGGGGTAACATAGACCTACCCCTTACCAGCATATAGAAGACTTATACTACAAATATACTTACTATCTCCTTACTTTTAGCTTTTAAGTTATACTATTACCACATACTAAATATATATAAAATATATACTTAAAATTATAGCTAACTTTAAAAACCCTTTTAGAAAATTTAATTCTCTTAATATTATATTAGAATATATTTAATATATATAATATATAGGTATATAAAATATTATAGCTTTTTGGTTAAATAACCTTAAAGATAAGGGAGAAAGTAATAATAAGGGGCTAAATACCTTATATATATATAATTTATATAGGTATAAAAGCTAAGGGATACTTATAATATATAATATTATTAAAGGAAAAAAAGAAGAAATATTATAAGATATAAGTAAAAGCTAAGTTAAATATATATATAAGGTATACCATATTAATACCACACTAGTTAGTATATATAAATATTATAATATATTATAGAATATATATAGAGTATATACTTAAAATCCAAGTTTATATTATTTTCTTCTAACTAGTACTTATACAGGTATATCCTCAGTATATCCTTACTACCCCCCATCAGGTTTAATTACGGCCCATAATTCCTACCCCCCGCCAAGACTTTTCTACCCCCCGTTACCTGTGACCTCGCGCATAGACTAATGATTTCGAGCGCCGTCGATCGATTCTGTAGCAACACGGTCCGAAAGGCCAACTTTCCGTTTCGACCTGCCTTCCTTTCCTCTCTGCCGTAGTTCTAGCTGAAGATAATAACTGTCCTGGCCTGCCTTATCGCCTCGGTGACTGGCCCATTACGCTCCTTGTTCAACTTTCTGCCTACTGCCTACTGCCTACTTGTGTACTTTGCCTGCCTGCTTTACGGAGTACAATTTCACGTCGCCCGCCACTGGCCGCGATCCCGCCTCCCCCCCCTAACGCAGACGACCGACACTGCACCACCCCCCCATCGCCTACCGAGACTGCCTCTTGCCCATCTACCGCGATCATGCACGTCCGACTCTCCACGCTGGCCCTGGCTGCCAGCTTGCTTTCGCTATCGCCCTCCATCACCATGGTGGCCGCCCTGTCCGCCAGGGACATACCTTCCGGCACCCCTATCTCTGCCCTGCTCAGTTCCGCCCAGCAACATCTGGCCAGGGGAGAGACGGGCGATGCCCTCGTATACTATGACGCCGCTGTAGCCAGAGACCCCAACGACTACCTGACCTACTTCAAGCGCGCCACCACCCAGCTCTCCCTGGGCCGCACCTCCCAGGCCGCCGACGACTTTCAGAAGTGCCTCCAGCTCAGGCCCGGCTTCGAGGGCGCCCACACGCAGCTGGCTAAGCTGAAGGCAAAATCCGCCGACTGGGATGGCGCAAAGGAACAGTATACGCAGGCCAAGAAGGGTCCAGGCTCGCCCGAGATGGACGAGCTGCTCGAGGCCCAGGGCGCCGCCAAACTGGCTGAGGCCGCACACGCAGCCGGGAACTGGGACGAGTGTATCAACCAGGCCGGCGTCGCCATCATGGTCGCGAGCCGCGCTGTCTCCCTGCGAGAGCTGCGCTCGGCCTGCCGGTTCGCCAAGGGAGAGGTCGAGGAGGGCATGGGCGACCTGCATCACATCGTCAACCTGAAGCCCGGCGACACCTCTCCCCACGTCACAATCTCGGCCATCACCTACTTCGCCCTGGCAGATCTTCAGCAGGGCATGACGCAGATCAGGAAATGCCTGCACTCCGACCCCGACTCCAAGGTTTGCAAGAAGCTCCTCAAGGAGGAGAAGGCAATCGAGAAGACAATCGCCAAGATTGAGAAGGCTTTCGGAAAGAACCAGCCTATGACGGGCACCAAGCTCTTGATCCCTTCGGCCGACGACGCGGGTCTTATCCAGGAGGTGAAGGACCAGGTGGCAGCGCTACGAGAACAAGGCGTCATTCCCGCGTCCGCCCCAAGCCTGCTCGTAGCGAAACTGGTCGAATTGGCTTGCCAAGGCTACTATGAGGTGAGTCCCAAGAGACGCCAGGCTTCACGAAAGTGTGGATGTAAATGATACTGACTGGCGTGGTCCTGCAGATGAACGGCAAGAAGGCAGAAGAACACTGTGCCGAGTCCCGAGCCCTGGACGAGAACTCGTTTTATGGCCTGCTCCACGAGAGCAAGAAGGCGCGCGAGTCGGAGGACTACGAAGGCGCCGTCAGGCTGCTGGAGAAGGCAAAGGAGGTGCGCCCGGATAAGCAGGACGTCGTCAACCCCATCCTGCGGGAGGCCCAGGTCGATCTGAAGAGGAGCAAGACCAAGGACTACTACAAGGTCCTCGGGGTGGCCCGCGACGCGGACGAGAAACAGATCAAGTCCGCCTACCGGAAGCTCTCCAAGCTGCACCACCCGGACAAGGCCGCCAAGCAGGGCGTGACCAAGGAGGTGGCCGAGAAGAAGATGGCGTCCATCAACGAGGCGTACGAGGTTCTGAGCGACCCGGAGCTGCGGGCGCGCTTCGACCGGGGCGATGACCCGAACTCTCAAGAGCAACAGAATCCGTTCCAGGGCAACCCCTTTGGTGGTCAACCTTTCATGTTCCAGCAGGGCCATGGCGGCCAGCA
This sequence comes from Diaporthe citriasiana, assembly GCA_014872975.1. Classification (NCBI taxonomy): domain Eukaryota; kingdom Fungi; phylum Ascomycota; class Sordariomycetes; order Diaporthales; family Diaporthaceae; genus Diaporthe; species Diaporthe citriasiana. The sequence continues at coordinate 65,795 of JADAZS010000136.1, read as the reverse complement.
GTTCCAGTTCAAGTTTGGCGGCGGCGGCTCACCCTTTGGCTTCTGAGGCTAGATCTATCGTGGTTTTGTTCACTTTTATGAACATGCGTGGCGTAAGTTGTTGGAGCGGGACCCTAGCGGGGGCCCAACAAGCTGGGTTGGAGTTAGAGAAATTACGGAGTCAAAACGACAGCAAAGCGCTGAGAGGACATGCTGGCTGCGTGCAAGAGATAGTGCATCAACATGCGTAGCCAATACCAGGTCCATATCATTGAGCTGACTCCTGGTTTTGACAGTCGGTCTGCTCACTCCTTGACGCCTCACTAAAGTCTAAAACCGACTTCTCAGAGCGGTGTAGTGTAGATGTAAATACGAGCGATCCCAAAAGTGGAACCAGAGGCAGACCAACTTCCAAGACAGACACGAGGATTCTTGCATTCACATTGTCAGTATCGCAGACAGGAAACAAACCGACAGACGCTTGCGACCTGCTCTATAGATCTAGTAGTACCCGCACATCCATATCATTCATACATTGCAGCCTCGCATTTTATGTACATAAGGGTGCTTGACCCCCCTGCTGAACGCCGAATGAGATCGTCGTCAAGAGAAGCCCACCTGCAAGATGGACGTCTGTCTATGGTCGCCCCTTGTGCACTAAGTCGGAGCTCCAGTGCAGAGCGAGGCGGGCGGAACCGCATAGCATAGCAAGCGACTGACGCTGCTACATCAGCAACGAGATGAGGCAGCGTCATGGTGGATTTAGGCCGATGCCGACCAGCGAGAGGACGGGCCCAGGTCCGCCACATCCTGAGACCTGTACAGGGTCCTGAGGTCAGAGGCGATAGGGTCCGGTCTCATACTGGGGATGCCCTCTCACGACGTATCATTTGAGCGAATGAAGTATGCCCTAGAGCGTGCAACAGGTCAGCAAGACGGAAGATCCCAGGATGCTTATATTTTGTGAGGAGAAAAGGTAAGGAGGCAGTGAGAATAAATGAGTCTTACTTTGAGAACTCATAGGCCGACCAGCAAATAGCTGTGCTAGGCATGGTAGTGACTATCCTCGGTCGGACACCTTTGAAGAAACCTCTGAACCCTTCTCTCCGGTACAGCAGCTGGCAGCCTGCCTTGAACCCGTTCACTGTTCTCAATTCTGCATCCGTTGCTGTGCCCCTGGTCTGAAGCATCGTCTTGATGACATCCATGGGCGTGGTGAGACCGGCGGCGAAACCACCAGCAACAGCACCAGCCACACAGTGGGTGAACGGATCGTACTGCTTGCCGGGGTTCATGGTGGTGGAGATCGACTCGTAGGCGAGGAATTGGAGGGCGGTAAAGGGCACCGTCATGGAAAGGGTCGTCGGGTACGAGACGTAGAAGGCGCCGAGCCCCTCGGTCCTGTAGACGTACTTGGCACAGTCGAACAAGGACCGATACATCTTGCTCGAGTTCTTGATCTGCATCCTCTGCTTGATAACTGTGATGAGGTTGTCAGCGGCGCCGTTACCAGCCCCACGGTGCTGCCACGGGAGGTCACATATGGATTTTAGCTCGTACCGTCAAAGGGGTTCATCAGCGCGTCACTCGCAATCGTCGCGGCCGCTCCACTGGTGGCTACTGGGGTCAGCTGCTGGACAAAGCCATACGATCTGTGCTGGGCTCTAACCTGCGGCCAAAGGATGGTGCACGCCAGCCTTATTCCCACCCATAACGTGTTTGACAGCCTCGTAGGTTGCGAAGTATACGGCGTGTGCCGGCCCTGCGCCGACAACGACGCTCGACATGCCTCGCCACAAACTCAGAATCCCTTCACCGGTAGCCATCTTGTATGTCCCTTGTATCACACCATTGTAGACAGCGGTGGGAGACGGGTTCAGGACCTGCATTCGAGTCTGCGGCGAATAGTGGGTTAGGCGGCATGGTCGACCAAGAGGCTGCGTCAAGGAAACACTCGCGAGGGCGGACGAACCTTGATAGCGTCGATAGGGTACATGACTGTGTGCTCCTGTTGCTGCGGTCAGAGTCTCGATCCCAGCGAGAGGGAAATCGGTGGTGCGACTGAACGTACAGCTATGCCGGCGAAAGCACCGGCCACCATGTTCTGGAACAGACTGAAGTTGGGCGGTAGTGATTCATAGCTACAGGGCGGCCGAGGGCCAGGTCAGCACGCGTGCGGTGCGGTGCGATATATGTGGACGGCAGGACGCCCGGTACAGCTCGACGAGCCATGTTCGGAAGAGGAAGCTATGTGAGGTGCTGAGGAGCCAAGAACAACTCACTCGTAGTCCTCATGGTCCTCGACGGGCGCGGCATTTGGCTGGGCCATCTGGGCCGCAGCGGCAGATGCTTCGCCGAAGGACTTTCGGAAATCCAGGTTGATGATGGCGGAGGATCAGGGGCCTATCGTAGGCGACGGCCGAAGCAGAGGGACAGAGGGACCGAGGGACCGAGGCAGCAGCGGCAGCAGCACGCTGGGAATTCCTAGAGGCTCGCGCACAATTCAGCTCGACGTGTCGCGAGGCAAACGAGGCACCGGCTGAAGGGGAGCAGGGCGGCTCGCTTTTTGGAGATGCAGCTCGACCCAGGCTGGTGACGCAATGCAAGGGAGAAGGGGTGCACGCAGGAGCACAGGACAGCTGGCGCAACAGAGGAAGAGGGAGTGGCTCAGTGGTGCCGGTGCCAATGGCGGCGACGGTGGTGGTGGTGACGATGGTGGTGATGCCCGGGAAAAGAGGATTTCTCTTGACCAATGCGCAAGGCTTACGTTAGAGGCAGATGGATGGGACGTACAAAGTACAGCGCAGTGCCTAGCTCGTTGGTCGGGCGGGCAGGCAGCGGACAGGTCCAGGTCTAGGCCGGAGAGGACGGGAACAGGTAAATTTCTCAGACAGCCAGCGGTCGGCAGAGCACAGCAGCAGTGGCGACTCGCAACCCCCAGATGCTCGCCTCAGTCGGGCAACTCGGGCACTTTGGGGCGATCTGCTTGACTGACTGGGTGACTGACTGACTACCGTTGTGTGTGTGTATGTTACGCGCGGAGTTGTTAAGATCTGTCGAGGACTGACCGTGCAGGGCCGCGGCATTGATGTATCCCATACCCCAACGGCCGCGCCGTGATAAAACTTGAGCTGGGGCGAGCTGAAAGGGTTCCTTAGTCGGAGCACCGTAGACAGGGGGTGAGTACGTAGAGTACGTACCCCAGAAACGGGGCCGAGGCTGCCCAGGCTGGGAACGGACCCTCTCTTTTCTCGGATCTGATAAGGATTCTCTCTCACCTGCCGACGCTGAGGACCATGTGGACCCCGACCACCCAATGTGCAGCACGCCGGAACACATGTCTACCCTCGCTCGCCGCAGTGTACATGTACGTGTACGTGCACGTGCACACCAGCAGGAGCTATCGGCCTTCCGATCCGGCCTCGGTCTTTTCGCCCTCCTCGTCCCAGCTTCGGTCAGCCAGCCTGCCAGCCCCTTCCAACACACACAACCGGCCTTGGCCGCATGGCCACTGTCGCATATGACCAGCGCCATCCAATCGTGCGCATTTCCGAAGCAGACCCTGATACGTAGCTTATACAAATGTGGATGTATTTGATATCTTTATCTGTCGAGAAGAAAAAGAAAGGAAGGAAAACAAGAGACCCAAAAGACTCCAGGCCTGCCTCCCCGTGATGTGATCTGGGCACGTTGTAGACGTCCGAAGCCACTGAATCATTTCCATGCCCGCAATGAAAAAACCCATGATGTTAGACCCGCCCGATCCGTTACCTCTACTCCAACAAACGCCAGTGTCCATTCCCGCCAATAGATGCACATGCGGTTACCGCATGCCCCCCGGCATATGCTGCAGTTCTCGTTGGAACTGGTACATCATCCCAAACACCCCATCCTCCCTGTCACCCTCGTTAGTCGCGCTGTTGTCGCGACCGAGTGCTTGTGCTGGCGATGCCTGCCACGCAGACTCGTCCAGTCCGTGCCCGCTCTCGTACGCATCATCCTCGTCGCGTCGCATCGTGTCGACCTCGATGCCCTCACCCTCAAAGCCCTCCTCGATGATGTCCTCCTTGTGCCTGCTCTGCCGCGTTCGGTGCATGCTACGGCCCAGTGTTGAAGCCGGTGGCTGATGGTGCGGGTCCAGCAGGATTGACGCCATGGGCGACAGCGTTGGTGGCGCCGCCATTCCGTGTCTCGGCGTCCTGCCCGCGTGGGATGGCCCCCCAGGCCCACGGCTTCTGGCCCGCCCCAGTTCACTGCGGCCCATCCGTGATCCCGCCATATCTGCAGCCAGAGTCGGGGACTGCAGGCTGGGAAATGCCGGGGGAGGCTGGAATTGGTTCCGCGCGCCAGGTGGGAGGTGGCCCGGGATTCCCGTCCTGGGGTTGATCACGTAGTTGTCAAGAAATCCATAGTACGACGCCGCCATTTTGCCATGCTTTGTCGCATAGTAGTCCTCACGGGTGTCCGCGTCTGGCTTCGGTTTCCCGACACCCTTCTTGAAGTCGAACTCGGCGAACGAGCAGATATACCCAAGCCCATCGACATGGATGGTGAACTCCCGGAAGAAGTCGACAATCTGATCACTCGACCGTGGCAGACTAACGGACAGGATAAGAGGCGCAATAAGGATGCCAACAATCTCCTCCAGAAAAATCACCAATTTGTTCTTATACAGCGCGGAAAACTCGTCCTTGACTGCAGAGCTGTGTAGTCCCAGCGCCTGCCAGCGGTCCGGCTCGTAGTGGGTGTATTCGATGACTTGCCTCAACGCATACTCTGGCTCGAAAACCGTGTTCTCCTCCGGGACCATGCCTCTGGCAAATGCCCACACACCAGCAAAGATTGAGAAATAGAACAGGACCGTTCGGTCAGGCGTGATCTCAAACGCCAGGTCGGTATCCATCATCGTCACGATCGCTAGGACCGTGGCCAAGGCCCCTGCGATGAAGGACACAGTCCTCGCCATGCGCGCCGTCATTTCCTTTGGGAACTGGTCCAAATAGCGTGTAGCGAACGGATATGACATATTCAGGCGTTCTTGGAAGATATGAGAAAGCTCATTGAACTCTCGGAACTTCCACTCGGCTAAGGGCGTGTAGGCTCGCGTGCCCAAGGCCGAGGGATTCTTGCGGTATTCCTACACATGAAGTCAGTAGTTTGGTCAGGCCGGACCACACCGGGCCGGGTGAGGGTATCGAAGCTCACGTGGAAGTAAGTCAGGAAGTGCATGACAAAGAGGTAGCCAGCCATGACGGGAGCTATCATTAGGGTCATAACTCCAGCGAACAGGAACCTCGCCCGCAATTTCTGGCTCAATTGACCCCTTCGATCTGACTTGAGAAACTCTTGGTTCACCTGGCCACGTTCGTCAAAGACATAGTCCATGATACTGAAGTTCAACGTCCACTCGAGGAGCCGAGAAAGGTACTGCCGCCCCCTCAAGAACGGCAGCGGGATGGTCAGGTCCAGAATGTCCTTGTTGATCAAGGCTATGAGAAAGTTCTCCCTTCGCATCAGGCGATTGGCAATGTCATGCGCGTCGAGTCTCTCCTTGGACTGACTACCGAGCCATTTTCGCTGGCGGGCTGTCAAGTGACCCGCCGTTTTGGGATTCTGATCCCGGAGGGCCATTATGCGGACGACGACGTCCTGCCATGACACGGACTGCATATCATGTTCGGGAATGCCAAGCAGGTGAGAGTAGAAGTCCCGGAGATGTAGAAGGCGCCGAAAGTCGAGGGGGATCTGGATGGCCTTCCAAATGAAATAAAAGACAAATATCCACAGTCCAAAGTTCCAAAGCCCAGTCATTTTCTTTGTACACTGGGGCACGAGTACCTGGTCCATCGACTTGCTGTGGGGGAACTTGGAATAGTCGATGCACTGTGTCAAGAAGGTGAGGAACGCCACGATGAAGCCAACCTCGACCAGATGGAGGACACGGTCCAGGAGGATGCACCACAGGCCATTACCCCGGTAGTAGTCGTATACGTCCTGCATGAAGCTGTCGAGGTTCGTGATGTTAACCCATCTCCACATGGCTTTCTGCTCGGCCGTCCCGGTGATGACATTGCCCACCACTCGGTTCGAGCGCGCCCTAGTTTGTGGCAAGGCAGCTGCGAGATTGTCGTCTCGGTGGAGCCTCTGCTGGTGTTGCGTCGCCTCCCACTGGGCACGAAGCCTCCTGGTCGAAGGCTCGGGGGCGCCGTGTGGTCGTGGGTGCGCTGTTGTCCTTCCTGGACGGGTTGGCCCAGGAGGAGGATCTGCGGCGTTGTTTTCGACAAGCAGCGAGGCAGGCACATCGTTGTCCCCTTCTTCATCGGGGTGTGGCCACGTAGTCTCGTGTACTTGCGGGGAAGGTCTCGTGTTGCGTCGGCGGTCCGGGCGAGGATCACTGGCTTGTGTCATCCTGCTGCGCTCGATGGCGAGAGTTTCGGGATCTATGTCATCTTCCTGAAAGCTGTGGTTCAGGTTCTCGTCGTCCAGGGCGAAGCCGGCGCGATCCTCGACGTCGAGGTCATCGTTGCGGGAGCGTAGTTCGTCGTAGAAAGACCTCTGCTGGCTCGCAGGAGCGAGCCTTGAGAAGAAGTTGGACGTCATATTCGAGGCATGCGGCCTTCGCTGTGTTTGTCAAAAGGTCGTCTGTCGGGGGATCATGATAGCATGGCGGAGGCAGAGGCGGTCGGGGGCGAGACGTTTACTTTGCGCTTCTTGTGGATGAGGGAGGATCGGAAGAATGACGCATCTGGAGATGCCGGTAGTCTATATCGAAGTGCGAGCGGTAAGGAGAGAGGCTGCCTCTCCTCTCAAGGACAGCAGCAGGCGTATGGGTCCTGATAGTGTACAGTCTAACTGCTGCCTGGGTCAGGCGGGCTCTGGCTGTTCTATCACAAGGACGGCAAATTCGTGGAGACGGGCTTCGCACATCGCTGTATGGGTGAGCCTTGCAAGGCTAGCAACTGACCGTGTGTAGCTGTCCCCCTCCTGTCCAAGGGATCTGATGACGCCAGCGACAGGAACAGCAGGCGGTCAGAGGTCCCATGCCTACCTAGGTACCCACCCCCAGCCCGCCCCACTGGAACCTTGGAGCTCAAGCTCCCCTTACCCATGCAGCCCCCTGACATTCAGCAGGCAGGGTGGCGGTGTTGGGGGGTTGGCTAGCACTCATCTGTCCGTCCAGCCTGTCCATTCAATCTCGAAGGCTATATATATCTACGCCAAATAGTCCTTCAATATCCACACCCATGCTCCGGCTCACCTACGTCGCTAGCTGATCTTTGTGGGTATCCTCGTTCCCAGGCGGAACAAGGCGCGATGGCTTCGGAAGCCTCATTTCCCCTGGGCTCCTTGCCACAGACGCCCACGACAGCGTCGGCCTTCAAAGGACCCAACCCTTTCTCGTCAAAGGTCACCACCGTCCTGGCCACTTCTTATGCCGACTCTGAATTCCGCGGTGCTCTATCACTCATAGACGACCGCGGCCTAACCAATTCTGCTCCAACTCGTCGCCAGGTACGATTGCAGCTGCAGAAGGAGGTAATCGACAGCAATGGCAACATTATCGTGGAGTTCGGAAGAGTTGCCGATGTAAGAGCCTCTCCGCAAACTTTCATTGCCTTTGAATGACCATGGGCACTTCCTAACCACCCAGTCGTTTCTAGCAATTGCGCCGCATAGGTGCCACTATTGCAAAGCTGAATAAGAGTTACGATGAAATGAAGACGCACATCTCCGCCGCCCATGGCGCCACTGCTTCTGTCACACACGATGCATCGTCTCTGATGACACAGCGGCGGCAGGTTGAGACCAAGCAACAGGTGCTTGCGTCATTTAGCAAGCACTTCTTGCTTTCAGAGGACGAGTTGTCGGCCCTGACATCGACTGCAGAGCCAGTTGATGACACCTTCTTCACAAGCCTTGCCAAGGCCAAGGGCATATGCAAGGACTGCGAAATTCTGCTTGGCTTTGAGAACCAAGCCCTCGGGCTTGAAGTCATGGAGAACACATCAAAGAACCTGAATCTGGCCTTTCAAAAGCTGTATCGTTGGATTCAGCGCGAGTTCAAGAGCTTGAACCTAGAAAACCCCCAGATGGGCTCCCCGATACGGCGTGCCTTGCGCGTCCTAGCAGAACGCCCATCCCTTTTCCAGAATTGCCTGGATCTGTTCGCCGAGACCCGAGAACAGCTTCTCTCGGACTCCTTCCACACAGCGCTTACAGGGTCCTCTGCGTCTGGTGTGGAAGACCGATCAGTGAAGCCCATTGAGCTGGCTGCCCATGACCAGCTGCGTTACGTGGGAGACATGCTCGCATGGATACATTCTGCAGCCGTCAGCGAACGAGAGGCGCTGGAGATACTGTTTGTCTCTGAAGGGGACGAGATTGCCAAGGGAATCCAGGCCGGCCGCGAAAACGAAGTATGGCATCTAATGGAGGACGGAGAGGACGGAGAGAGTGCAGTTTTCGACCCTGTGAAGGCCCTGAATGAGTTGGTAGATCGGGATATGTCTGGCGCCGCGAGGATCTTGAGGCAGCGAGTGGAGCAAGTCATACAGACGAACGAGGACGTCATCCTGGCATACAAACTGGCCAACCTCCTGAATTTCTACCGCGTCACCTTTGCCAAACTACTCAGCACCGCATCAGTTTTGGTGGAATGCCTCCAGGGCCTCGAGTCTGAAGCATTGCGCCTGTTCCGGTCACTCATGAGAGACTACGTGGGCAACCTCCAAGGGGAGTTTCAGCAGGCACCTTCGTCGAACCTCGAGCCCCCAGATATCTTCCGGGAAGCGCTCGAGCAACTTTCGTCGGTCATGAAGACGTACGATACGTCTCTGACTGCCTCGGACAGGCGGGAAGCGGATTTCGAGCCTATCCTAGCCGAAGCCCTGGATCCTTTCATTTCAGGATGTGAGGGCATGGCTCAGAGACTCGAAGCTCCCGTACAATCCATATTCTCTATCAATTGCGCGCAAGCAGCCATCGACACGCTCTCGAGGTTTGACTTTGCTCAAGGGCGCGTGGAGAAGCTACAAGGGGAAGTGGACCAGCATTATCAGGCACTGGTTGACAGCCAATACCTATTCTTCAGGAGAGAGTCAGGCCTGGATGTTGTCCTGACTGCCGTTGAGTCTATGAATGAAAGCCAGGAGGATATTGAGCGCCTGCGGAAACTCGAGCCTTTCCAACCGGCGTCACTGGAAGTTACAAGTAGAACACTGGACAACTTCCTGGCGTCAGCTCTCATGGATGCCATGGAGAACATTCAGAAACTGCAAGACTCGCGGCTTGCCAGGGAGATCACCGAGGAGGCGGCAGAGAGGTTCCTTGCAGAATTTGGGCGCCTGGAGAACATGCTCATGTTTGCAGACGAGGCTTACGAGCGGCAAGGAAGCTCAAGCGGAGCGGAACAGGACGTGGAAAGCCTCCGCATAGCCTTCCCTAGGACGGCCGACGAGATCCGCGTGCTGCTTTCGTGATGGCCCTGGGTGGGACCCTGGATTCATAAAACGAAGCTACCTATTCCAAGTTTATGCGCTACTGAAGAATAGATAATGCAAAATCGCGCAGGGAAATAGACAGGAGCAAGTTGCATAGGACGCCCGGCTGTGCATGAATGCCATGTTGGTGTTGCCTGTCTCACTTTCAAGAAGAAGAAGGAAAAAAAGGCAGTGGCTGTCATCCCAAAATAGGTGTCGTAGGAATAAACCATGGCTCTCAGCCGCTGCATCTGGGGTCTGTCTCCATAAAATGGCTATTATGGTATTATGGTGCGCTCAGGGTGACCCCTGCGAATACCAGGGCATCGCGGCGCGGTATTAGAGGCTGACCATCAAAGGGCAGTTGGGACCTCTCCTCCGTCCGGGTTGGGGATCTTTTGCCCTACGTCACTTGCCAGTGGTCAGCCAGCGGCGCTGGGCGGTGTCAGCGGCCAGCCCGGGACTAGGTACCTAGTTCAGGTACTTCAGACGGCCAGCCAGCCCAGGTGATTTACCTGGTCCAAAGATGACTGAAGCATGTATGTAGACTACCACCTAGGTACCTAGTGTACAAAGGTAGGCAATGCGGGCTGGTGGTCCATCCCTCGAGGGGCCCAGCCAACTCCACTCCATAGACTCTTTCGTCCCGCAACGCGAACCACATGCGCAACAGCCTACACGTATGCACACGACACGCACTCGCCCATTACATATGACAACCGATCGTTGCTTCACGCAAACCACTACAAGGCTCAACACCCAGGCTTCAAAAACCGGCAGCAGGCCAGAAGACGCCAGCCTTTCTTCTCTATCTACGGTCAAAGAGTCGCGTAACAATCTTGTCCAGTCTGTGCTTGCGCCTACAGCTTTCTGTGCGCATGCCCGCCCCATGAGTTACCCCCAAGGTCCGGCGGTGGTCTACACGGCGGCACGATGCTCCGAAATAAGGCTACACTGCCTGCCCTCCAGAAAACATACGATGAGAGCTACCTGACCTGTTCTACTGCCGTGTACTATGAGGGCCAGGTAAGCGTCGCCGCGGCCTCTCTGCCTTCCCAGGCCCCCTGCCCGTTCCCACAATGCCTGGTTTCTAGTGCATGAGGTTGCGAGCGTGGCTGACGGTTTTCTCCAGGGCAACGAGAAGGAAGCGATGCGCTGCTGGAAATCAGCTCTCAGCAATATATACGATCACAATGCCAATAAAGTGCCGGCCACCTACGATCCCAGATCCGAGACAGAGAAGGCGTTGGTCGAGAGCCTGAAGAAGCTCGAGTTGCAGTGCAAAGAGCGCATAGATCTCCTGGAAGCTTTGAGAATGTCCCGTCAAGAGGACGCCACCAATACCCCAAGAACACCCTCGAACGGGAAGTTGGTTGAATACATCGAGCCTTCGGACCTGGAACCGCGTAGGAGTGCTTCAGGGAAGGGATGGATAGGCGACGGAACGATCCCGGCTATCACCTATCCTGAACTCTCACGGCCGGCTCTACCTCCGCGGCCGCCCTTGAACACCAGGACGTCCTCTGAGCAGGCCGTGGTTGGAAACAGGCGTACCAGCGCCGAGGTCGGGGGTTCATCTTCTGCGTCGCGGCCCTTAGGCTATCACACTCCCTCTTCCAGCAGGAGGCCTTCACGTTCACCAAGCCCCGAAAAGTACACGATGAGGACTACACTGCGCTCGAATAAGTCCGGCGAAAGATCAGCCAAGTCTTCACGTCGCCCATTGCCCAAGGTCACCGATGAACCTGGCGCAAGCAGGGCTGCCACACTTGCCTGGGGCGCTTTGGGCACCCGGAGTAAGTCAACTCTTGGGCGTGATGTGGATGCCTCTGCGGGTCAGAGCACGAGTCTCCCGTCCCTAGACGCCCCTGGTTATAGCTCGAGGAGACCAGATACAACCTCGCCGACCCGGCATTGGGACAACCATTCGCGGCGATTAGTTAGGCACAGAGACGAAGAGTCCGGGGCTGCAGGGAAGAGACGCAGCACCGAGCTGTCGGGTACGGCGCCTTTGTTGGAAGATACTGATTTTGAGCCATCCGCTCTCTCCGTCAACGCCGCGTCGAGTGCGCTGAATGGATCGCCTGCACCTGAGTATCGCGAGCACGAACGAACATCCCGGCACAAGCTGGATCGGACGGCGAGGTTGCAGGCCAAACTGTTACGAGGTGACCAAGATCACACGCCAAGCCGATCTCACAGCAAGAGCGGCAGCAGTCCAAGCCTCCCCATGCGTCCGAAAACGGGCCATGCTGAAAAGGAGCGCGTTTCCAGCTCCAGCTGGGCGACTGGTGCAAAGGCCGCCGCGATCCGCAAATCAGCATCCGACTCTAGCCTAGAAGGGAGTGATTCTGGGTTCGCGTCCTCACGCTCGAAAAGACGAGTATCGCAAAAGGAAAGAGCCGTGACCGTTACCTCCAGAAGCCATTCGCGGTCGAATTCAAGGTCAATCTCTAGGAATAACTCGGGAGAATCAGGCGGGGACGACGCAGCCCCAGAGAGGTCATGGAAGAAGAGGAAGGCGGAAGTGATGAAGAACCTGCCTCCGGGAGTGGACAAGAATGCTGCCAAGCAGATCCTGAATGAGATTGTGGTGCGCGGAGATGAGGTGCATTGGAGCGACATTGCCGGGCTTGGAGTGGCGAAGAGCGCGTTGCGAGAAGCTGTTGTTTACCCTTTCTTGCGCCCGGATCTCTTCATGGGCCTTCGGGAACCCGCAAGGGGCATGTTATTGTTCGGCCCGCCTGGGACAGGCAAGACGATGCTAGCGCGGGCTGTTGCTACGGAGTCCAGGTCGACTTTCTTCTCCATCTCTGCGAGCAGCCTGACAAGCAAATATCTGGGAGAGTCGGAGAAGCTGGTCCGGGCCTTGTTTGGACTGGCCAAGGTCCTGGCCCCTAGCATAATATTTGTCGACGAGATCGACTCGCTCCTCTCGCAACGATCGGGGTCTGGGGAGCACGAGGCAACGAGGAGGATCAAGACCGAGTTCCTGATCCAATGGAGCGACCTGCAGCGAGCTGCAGCCGGTCGGGACTCGGGGGATAAGGAGAGAGGCGATGCCAACCGGGTTCTAGTACTGGCAGCGACAAATCTCCCATGGGCCATCGACGAAGCGGCACGGCGGAGATTCGTCAGGCGACAGTACATCCCCCTGCCTGAGTCAGAGACCAGAGCCATACACTTGAAGACCTTGCTAGGGCAGCAGAAGCACAGCCTGACGGACGAGGACTTTGCGAAGCTGGTCGAGCTAACTGATGGTGAGTGCGGCAGGCCCGTGTTCTGCCGTGGGTCAAACCGACAAGATCATGTTTTGCTAACTTGCGTGTGTCCCCAAACAGGCTATTCGGGATCTGACGTTACTGCGCTGGCCAAGGACGCTGCTATGGGCCCCCTGAGATCCCTTGGTGAAGCATTGCTGCATATGACCATGGACGAAATACGACCCATCACATTGGACGATTTTGTTTCCAGCCTCGCGAACATACGGCCCAGCGTGAGCAAAGCTGGCCTGAAGGAGCACGAGGACTGGGCGGCGGAGTTTGGGGAGCGCGGGGGTTGAAGCCATTCATACTGGGAGAAGGGTGCATAGTGTTTAGCGGTCTGGATAGTAAGACAAAAATCGTGAATGTGCTTCAAGGCATTGCAGAGGACGTCTTACGGTCGCCATGCAATGTTCCAGGGCTACATTCAACCTGTCGAGCCTGTAGAGCAAGTCGCACCTTGTACAGTCCGTATGATGCATGTGTGGCTTGCGTGTGTGATTTTACATTGTTCCTTCCATCTTCTGGCCCATCAGTCCGTGCCTGGCCTATTCTATATTCTACCCTGGCCTCGACGGTCCACCAAGCCGCCTCTCGCCCGAGAAAACCCGCTCAACCGCCAGACACAAAGCCCGGGACTGCTTCACGCCCACGGGCAGCCCACGCAGCTCCCGCCGCGAGAACCCTAGCACCCCCTTGCTGTCTCCCACGCGGCAACCCTCACGACGCGCGGTATCCAAACTCCCCGCCCAGGCGTGCGAGCTCCTCTGTCGTCCTCTGGGCCTTCGCGACGGCCTTGTCCATGGCCAGCGCCTGGGCGCGGAGCTGCTTGCGCGCGACCTTCTTGGCCCGCTCGGCGGCGTGCGCGGCCTCCCTCTCGGCGGGTGTCGGCACGGGGGGCCTCTCCTCGATGGGCGGGCCCCACGGCGCTATTATCCGGTTGACGACGTGCCTCTTGGACTTGGACGTCCGCCAGCCCGAGCTTATGCTCACAATGTCCCCCGTCCGCAGGGACTCGTTTGGGTCGTGGACCAGGTACCGCTCGAAGTGTTGGAAGTTCTGGCGTGTGAGAGAAAGGAGTTGGTTAGTGATGGGCTGGATTGTGTCACCTGAGCTGGTGCTGGAAGCGTGCGTTGCAGGTGTCCGGAGGTGGATGGAGAAGAGCGTCTCGGGAAGGCAGGCAGTCGCTTACCTTCTTAACTCTCTTGTTCCATTCCTCCTTTGCTACTTGCACCTTGACAGTGTTCCGTGCCAGCCCCGCCGAGACGACTATGCCGCTCAACTCCCTCGAAATTCCACCCGAGGGCGTGGGCGTTCTCGTCACAGTCTTTGCCGCCGCCGAGACGGCTGGCGCCACCGCTCTGGCAGACATTGCGGGCCGCGAGCCGCCAGTGGTGATATGATGGTGCCGTGGAGGTCTCACCCAGGGACGCTCGGTTATTGTTCGCGACAGCTTCGGTCGGGGTAGGTTGCAGTTGTGAGGCGGTGGATCTTCGTGGTCGTAAAGTAGCAGGCCGTGGTGTCGCGTGGGAGGCGGCTGGCCCAGTTACCATCCAAAATTCAACGGCCTTGCGCCGGCTCGGCACCGGTGCAGACCCTGACCCTCGGTGGGTGGTGGTCTGCTAGAATCCCACCTTTACTCAACGAAGGAGGCCCTCACTCTCTCTCTCAGCATCTCAAACACATGCGAAATCTTAGGTAAGAGAATCAATTTGCCATTGTTGAATTCCAGTCGGTCTGTTCCGGTGAAGAATCTCTCTTAACAATGCTCACAACATCCGCCCCTGCAAATGACATGTACTCATGCGTCGGTCGTTTTTGCTTTTAATTTTCAATCAAACCCGCTATATATACATTCATTTTGTGCACCAGACCACTAAAGGTTTACGTTTTCAGCGATGAATCCTTAGTCGCCTCGAGGGCGCTGCGGAAAATTGAGACCAGCTGGTCCGTCTCCTCCAGCCCGATACTGATGCGGATCAGGTCAGGGTCGACACCGAGGCTTGCCGCCCAGTCCTGCTCGGCATAATGTGCAAGGAGGACGTACGGCGAGGTCAGCGTGAAGTTCGTCCCCAGGCTCGGGCCCTTGGCCGTCTCGATTGTGTCATAGAAGACCATGGCGTCCACCTTGCGGTGGAAGACGACAGATAGAAGACCCCCATATCCCTTGTTCGGCAGCCTGCACGCGTCATAGTTGGCCCTGTCCTTGTTACACTTGGGGTAGTGCACCTTCTTGACCAGGTCGTGGGAGAGCAGCAGCTCGCAGATGGCCTCGGCGTTGGCGTTGACGCGGTCGATGCGCGTGGCGAAGTCCCGGCTGTTGCGCTCCAGGAAGATGGCGTCCTCGGGCCAGTACGTGTCCTGGTACTCTTGACGCGCCGCCGCCGTGAGCTCGGCGTAGTAGCGGCTCTTTGGGTTCAGGACCGCGCTGCCGCCCATGACGTTGCAGTCGCCCGAGAAGATCTTGGTCAGGCTGCTGACCACCACGTCAGCATCCTGCAGCACGTTGATGTTGGCGAACGTGCCAATGGTCTCGTCCACCACCACCGCAAAGTCATATTGGTCCGCCAGGGCACGGATCCGCTTCAGGTTCGGGCAGCTCAGCAGCGGGTTGCCTGGGAACTCGCAAAACAGGCCGAGGAATCGCTCGCCCGACTTTAGCCTCCGCTCCAGATCGTCCAGGTCCTCCTCGGATGCGCGGCCGTAGAACAAACAGCCGGGGCCAAATTTCTGTAGGATCTTGAGGGTATCGACGTATGGAAAGCCAAAATTGATGCTCTTGTGGCTTCCACGAGACTTTAGAAGGAGGCGATGCGTGTTGTAGATGGCGTTCATGCCACATGGGTACAGGTAAATGTCACGTTCCGTAAGGCCCTTGACACCTCTGTTGCTGGGCTCCGCTTGGGGCAGCGGGTGGTTCTTAACATCCACGTCGTGTGTCAGAGTACCAGCGATGCGTCGCCTTATGGCCGTCTTTGCTCGCTCCACGAGAGATATGTCCAGGTTCCTGCCAAAGCGCTCCTCGACGAATCGGGACGTTTCTTCCGAGTCGGGCGCAGCGGCGGTCCCGTTGCCGTGACCATACCCATTTCTTGGCGGAGATACCGTCTCGTCGACAGACATGGGCCTCTGGTAGCGCCTCGGGCCTTTGCAAGGCATCCTACGCACGGGGGAAGCCGGCGGTTTGGGCGAGTCATCGGGCACGAGCAGGCCTTGGTCCAGAAGACTGCTGCAGAACTCGGCACGCCGGCTGGAAATACCATCTCCACTGTGCTGCCAGTATTGCTTCGCGAAGGGAAATGCCTCGGGAGCGAACAAAACGGCCGAAACTGTTGGGCCGATGGGCTTCAGGGGCGCGGCAGCCGGATTCGACGAGTCAAGCACCAGGTGAACAGTGTCAAGCTGCTCCTGCGCCGGCGCAGGCGCCTTGTCCCTAATGAAATCGACGCATCTCAGAGCGATTGTGTCGTTGGGAAACAGCATGGCCGATTGTCCCGGGCGACCGAACTTGTCCGCGATGTCCTGGGCAAGAGAAGCTATGCTCCGGTGGATGAAGAATCTGGGGTAGCCTGTAACCATGCTATTCACAACCCATTTTTCACCCTCTTCGTAGCCCACATTGGCTTTCCACGTAGGCAGTGACACGCTCACAGCCTTTCAGGAAGGGCAATTGATGTTAATAAAAAAATCCAATTCCTATCTGCGTCCTGAGGCGTTGAGAACATACGTGAGCCGTGTCCGGCGGAATAGACTCCCCTAAGCTGAGGTGAGGCATGGCGCCGCCGAGCCTCGCGGACCGGAGAGGTATGGATAAAAGACCGGTTGTGATATACGATCACCGCGACGATATAATGCAGAGGCCCAGGTATTTCAGTATGAGGGAAAGCCAGGCGGTGTCTGCTCAATTGCGGCCGATTTGGTGGGATGAAGGGGTAAATTAATGACTGTGTACGGGAGGGCAAATACGTGAGTCAATTGTAGGTAGATTGCTGACGGGTACTTGGGTACTTGGTCGTGCAGTCAGGCACAAGCAGTTAGCGTGTGTAGTTTACCGCGGGGTTAGGAAACGGAGAGAAAAATAAGGACCCATATGTCCACTGGAGACTCATCATCCCTCGCCCAAGAGCGCTCCAGTCGATTCACGGTAGATTGACGTTTCTCAGCCAGGTCCCTCCCGGACCGGGGCCGTTGTGTTCCCGCAACGGAGCTAGAACTTGGGCCGGCCGACAATCGGAGCCACAGCTGGGCGGTGGCAAAACTTCGGGAGACCAAGGAGCAATGGCAATTCAACTCTTTCTCGTCACAAGTCCCCCGGAACCCCACCCTCCTCATAACTTCATCGTCGTCATTGGATCATGGCTATACGCACACTACATACGTTGATTAGAGTTGGCGGACTGGCAGACTGGGCACGCTTGTCTGCATCCACACTTTGTGCATATTGGGAACCCTGATACGATATCGAAATACCTACAAACATGTCCCAGATGGAAATAAGTCAATGTTCAGAGGGATGGATCCACAGGGGGACCATGCGACCAAGTTCATACACCACAATGATACAACGCTATCGAGCCACTAACACCCGCCCATGCTCATGCCTGTGTCTTCCAAATGCGACCAAGCTCCATGCAGCAGATTGCTCTGCGTCGGATGGTTTAATGAGATGTGAGAACCCTGAGGTGCGATGCTCTGTCGTTAAGGTCGTTTTCGTCCTGTCTGCCGAATTTACGTATACCAACCCGGGCATGAACACAAGAGCCAAGAAAGGAGGACAGAGAGAGACATTAGAAGCCAAACCCAGAAGAAAAGAAAAAGTGTCAGTCAGTATTATCCTTTGCGGTGCAAGCCGGAGACCCCATGGCGACCTCGGTTAACCCATCGACCCCTTTTACCAGGGTCTAATTCATTGGTATAGCCTCTCGCTCCTGCGACTGCCCACGCAACTAATACTGTCACTCGGGGCAAGACTTTCAAGGTCATCGTCCCCATAGCTGCTCCCTACACCGCTCGGGGGCAGAGGAACATGCCTCGCCGAGACGTAGCTGTCAGCCCTCCTGGGCGTACGTGCCGTTGCGGCGGACACTCGACTGCTCGCCGAGCCCGCCGCCTTGGACGCCGCGCGGGACACATGCTCGGGATGCTGCGCCGGCGGCGGGCGCACGGTGCTCTGTGTCCGATAACTCCCCGCCGAGACACAGCTGTAGCTATCGACCACGGGGCCGTCGTAGGTACTGCTCCGGCGAACCGAGGGTGGGGGCTTCGGCCTGGACGCCGTGCTGTACCGTGAGCTAGTGGGCCTGGGATTGCCTGGCCCCAAGATATCTTCCATCTCGGCCGTCCTGGCGCTGGACCTAGAACCCGCGTGGCTGCGGCTAGCAACATCCGTCAACAGGAGCGGTTTCCGGTTGGTTGACAGCTCGCTGCGCGTACGGACACTGGGTGTACCAGTGGGTCTCGAGCGCGATGAGTGTCGGCTATGGGCATCATCAAAGTCAACGCCGGCGTCCCTGTTCCCGGCGCACGGCGCCTGGGAGTACGCGTGCCTGGTTAACAAGGTAGGAGGCGGTCGCCGGTCCGCTACCGATGTACCGTCATCGCGCCGGCTGCGTGTGTCTGAATATTGGCGTGGAAATGTCGATCGACGTTGAGCCATGGGCGGTTCAAAGTCATGGGAACCCCTCACTACGGAGTATGTGATGCCAGCCCCGAGCGCGGCGCCAGCAGCAACCCCCATGAGAGCCGCACCAACAGCGCTGAGACCGCGGGAGCTCTGTGAGGGCGACTGTGAGGACGAGTCGGGTTCAGCCGGTTCCAGCAAGGTGGTGGTGGTGGTGACACTGCGGCGGAGGAGAGAAGGACGCTCGTCGTAGCGGCCAGGCTCCCTGGGCGACACCAAGCTTTGCGAGGCCGGCGCGAGGGGTGCAGACGACATGCTGGCGGCGGAATCTGCGGCAACGTCGTAGTTCCAGTTAAGGATGCGACTGGCCTCACTCTGGGTTGATTGGGTCTTCCTGACGGTGGGACCACTGTACCATTCCGGGTATTCCTGCACAGGGGGGACGTACACCACCTCCATCTTGATGATGTTGCCGTCGAGATCAGTCTCGGTAGAATCTGGGCCGCCGTTCGACTGCTGCGCAAGCTCTGCCCCAAACGCTTGTTCCTCAAGCTCACGATGGTCCACAAACCCTATGGCACCCGAGTCAACCCCCTTGATCGTTTGGACCAGCGCCCGAAAGTCCCTGACCGCCGCCGGAGAGGCTGCGGAGAAGATGACGCGCGAGAGCTTGAGAGGGCGGTCGGCAGTTGGCCTGACCTGGCGCAACTCGAAGACAGGCACCGGGGGTGAGGCGGCTATGCCGTAGACGATGGATGGGGAGCCTGACAGATCAGGAGAAGGGCTGGCCGCAGAGATGTACCGCAGGCCAAGCGGATGAGTGACTGTAGAGTAAAAGGAGGAGGAGGCAGCAAGGTTGCTCACCTCAAGAAAGGGAAGCATCGAAGACATGTGGGCAGCAGCCCCGGGCAAAGGGGGGGTTGGCTACTCAAGTACGGAGGGGGATGGAGGGCAGTGGAGGGAGAGACAACGCCAAGAACGGGACAGCCTTGCACAGCGCAGGTACTCTGCAAGGGAGGCAAGAGGAGACGAGGCGAGACCCCCGGGCTTGTGGCTTGGTATGGTTGAAGCCGAAGGCAGCAATGCCTTGCGGTTCCAGTCTTCCGTGCGCGCAGGAATAGGGTGGACGTGACAAGGAGCACACGGGCAGGGCTGTGGGGGAGCGTCGACACCACCAGCGGGGAGAGGAGGAGGTGAGGGTGGTACTGTATGCGCGTTGCCGCCGTGGACGCGCCTGTTGTGCTAGGATGTGTGCTCTGACAGAGTGAAGACCAAAGATGCAGGAATGGCCAAATGCGGAAGAGCGAGGAGACTGCGGAGTCCATGGTAGATATATGAAGACATGGTGGGCGATGGAACTGCGGATGGAGAAGGGAGAGTCAAGAGGTGGCAGGTCACGCATACCGTACACGATACAGCACTGTGCTTGGATGGATGGATGCCGCGTCCCACTTGGTCGTCATGCTTGAGGCGGCTGTCGACACCGACCAGTCGATGAGCAACACGGACAGCAAGACAGATAGACAGACTGGCAGTCAGACTAGTAGGTACTTGGTTGTGGTTCGGCCAAGCAGTGTCTACATGGCAGACGTGTGCTAAGCAGCGTGAGCAGTGAAAAATAGGTGAGTGATACGAGTCGAGTCAAGTTGCTGGCGACACCTCAATGGACGGCCGGAAGGGACGCAAAGAGATGCTCTCCACCCTCTTGATCTGACGCTGGCCACCCATGTGGCAGAACCCTTGGTTTGAAAGCCATTAGGCTGTCAGGCTCTTCAAGCCCTGGCGCCCCTGGCGGAGCTGACGGCCGTGACGGCTCGACTGCCTCGTCTTGGGATGGTGATGTTGATCTAGGGGGAAGGACCCGGTCGAATTGGATCGCAGGACCTGCAACGAGGCGGACGGCGCCCGCGCTTGCCCATCGAAGCGGATGATGTCCTGGTGCCCAACTACTGCGAAAGTCGACTGCAGACTGCACGGTATGCCGGGGCTCTGCAACAGGAATTATGCAGGGAGGGGGTGTCGCGCGCAGGGCGGGGTGCAAATCGACGGGGGAGCACAACTGGAGCAAAGGGAAGATGGTGGTGGGTGGTGGGGACGCCCCGGGGGAAGGAAGGTGAGGGTGCATTACCTACACTAGGCAGGTAGACATAGGATACTGTGCGCACGGCAAGTGGTCTGGTCTCGTGGTCTAGCCGGAGTGATGGAAGAGCTGCATGCTGCAGGGAGCCACTCTTGTGAGAACCCCGTCCAGCCATCTTCCTGGACCCTTCTGATCTCAGCACCAATTAGGCACCTTGAGTGCCCAAATATTTTATGTGAATGTGATGCGTGATGTTGACTACACACGTGTCGGGGGAAACGGATTGATCAAGGCTGGAGACCTGAAGAATCAGCCGCTCACAGCCGGCAAAGCTCACACATACCTCAATCAACCACGACCTGGCATACCTGGGCATCTCGAACATTCGTACCGATGGACGAGCCCCAGGCCGTGCGAACATCGTCGCTCTAATGATGCCGTCCAAGTACCGTAGGGGCAGAGGCGTCACCACCGGCACGTCTGATTGATTGATCGGTCTGGAGTCGTTTTTGAGCAGCGAGACCCGCTCCCACAAAGTCCGGTGGCTGGCTGGCTGCTCGAGCCCGTGTCCCGAGAGCAGCCCTTGACTCTCACTTAGACCGAGCAGTTCAGCGGCAAATCGGCAGGACTGCCTGCTGCCTGCTGCCTGCTGCCATTCCTCCACTACTGGTCGAGGATGTGGACTACATACAGCAAAAGAGGACCTTGTTCACCCTTCGCCCCGACCCATACTAGCTTGGTCTTGGTCTTGCGACCACTTTCATGTAGTGTACATGGATCCACCACACCGGCAGCCAAACTGAGATACATGCGACGTCCACCATTGTCCCACGCGCAACCAGTTATCGTCCCATGCTCTGAGAACGTCACCTCGCATTACCTCATGGACCGCACAAGTGGTCCCGCAGGCGGACATGTCCTCCTGGTCCACCTCAGATCAGATACAGCCTGCACCTCGAACTGCGCGCCCATTCGATTCGGCATACAGCTTGTCCCCCGGCAACTGCCTTCCTGCATCTGCGTTGCCTCCTGCCCCTCATGTTAAGCGGTCAGTCACCACAAATGGAACCTCGATGTAGGCAGTCTTGCTGGTTGGCACTCTCGGGCCGTAACTGAACGGGACACAAGCTTTGTCACAATGCCTGGCTCATGGCCGGCTTATGGTATTCCTGGTTGTCTTGATCCTGTCTGCCCCCCCCCCCCCCACACTATCCTCCTCTGCACCTCATCTCAAGTTCCTATCCATGACCCACGCGCCGGGCAGTGCCCTGTCCGGGCTCGGCCTACCGCAGCGTGCACTCACCAGACTGTCCGACTATCGACTAACCCAGAGCCCGCTAGTTGCAAACCTCCAGTAGATGTCATTGTGAGCCACCCAATCACCCAGGCACTTGACCGGGAGACTTGCTCAGGACCTATGCGGCAGTACTATACCTTGGGATCAGGGATAGCCCAGTGAAGGAGTGCCAAAATTGAAAACAGGGGAAAACGGTCTGACCAAGTTGAAGTGGTCTAGACAAGCATTGAAGAATGCTCCTGGATCCGGTGTTGAACGCACTTGTTTTGGTTGTAAAAACAGCGACAGTGTAAACACAGACGACCCAAGTTACAAGGCGCATGCCCCTCCGTCATCGCCATGTTGTGATAGCTAGAACGGAGGGGCAGTCCTTTCCCTGCCTCCGAGGTCCTCTCCCCTCAAAAAACTTCCCTGCTCCTGAGCATTTTGGATCAACGGTCATCGCCTTCTGTGCTGACCCGAGCCCTGCCCACAGTTGCAGGAGTGCTCCAGGTGCAGAGAGAAGGCGCTCAGAGCACGTCCCAAGCGTCCTCAGCAGCATGACAAAACTTGCTGCAGGCAACACTGGCAGACAAGCTAAAATTGCTGATGGAGATCTTCTCGTCCACGTATGCGTCCGCAAAATTGTCAGGGCCTTTTGCCATGGCGCCAACGAAGACGCAGATACTCTCGTCCGGATCAAGACCATCAATGTAGCTTCTGACGTGCGTCACGGGAGCGTCGAAACTCAGGGTAACCTTACGGCACTTGGGAGGGAGGTGATCGGTGATGGGGTTGTTGATGACGCGGAGAAGTTTCTCCTGGGAGTTGGTCGACCTGATAGATAAGCGATGCAGTAGCTGGACCATGAGACCGGCAAATCGTTTGAAAGTACGGGGGATGCGGACCGAGGGAGAGACCTCGATCAGGACGCCTTTAGCGGTGGATATGTAGATCTGCAGCCTGCCTGCCTTGTTGATTGGGGAGTCCAGCAGAGTGAGCAGACACTGAAGACGAGAAAGAGCAGATTAGTATATGGCCAGCATGTTGAATGCAGCGTGTTTAAAGACAGCTGGGGTTCGTGTTAAACGTCAAAAACCCCCTGCGAAATATTGTGGGTAGCGGGGGTTTGGGGGGGGGGGAAGCAGAGGGCGAACCTGGTGTGTGATGTCGGGTCTTGCTTCGGAGATGTCGCGGTTCATCTTGCGCATGATGCCGATGTGCTCGTCGCTGTTGAGGAGAGAGTACTTCTCTTCGCGCTGAACGCCCATGTGGCCGGGCCGCGAATGGGACGACTTGTAAGTCTCGAGCGAGGCATGCGACAGGACGACAATCAGGCGCTTCGAGTCCTTGTCGGTGGGTGGGATGGCGACATGCTGCTCGGCGACCAGCTGAGGAAGCTCGGGCGGAGGTAGTGACTGGGTTCCTGCCATGGCAAATAGAAGAGGTTAGGCCTGTGGATGAGAAAAAGATTGCTGCAAGAGTCTAGAGAGACCAGTGTGTATTGCTCTGGGTATGTTTTTTTTGTTTGTCTGGAGTAAGTTTGCCTATGGCGTACGGTAGACTGATGGCATGTTGTGGGCCAGTGACCTGACACGCGCAAAGGCAGGTGGGGGTGAAGAGGCAGGTTTTGTGCGGAGAATGATGGCAGAAGGGAGCCAAATACGACGGCTTTCGCACTCCGGCTCAAGCTCCAACCTCAACGTCTCCTTCTGGTGTGAAATGCGAGAGAAGGGGCGCGATCAGGTCGATTGATTGCAAGGGCTAGGTGGAAAGACTGGTATGTGGGAGAAGATTGCGCAGTGCCATGATTGGTCTCGTGGCGCGGTGAAGTTTGCTCCCTTGAGCTCGCGTGTCAAATCGCGTCACCTTTGCCGGCACCACCGCTCATTGCTGCTTGTCCGTGGCTCCAAACACTCAGGGGTATTTGTAGTTCGAGACGTGACACATCAAGCTGTCACCAACAGCCGAGCCTGACGCCGAAAGGCACTGACGGACATAGACGGGGACCGTCCGGAAGAAGAAGTGAAGCGGGATGGAGCGACTTACGAGGACGTTTGGCACGTCGGTTCGGAGGTGGTGAGGAAGACATGGCGGGCGGACTGTGACGGCGGGTGGGCAATTGGCTGACAGGAGGAGCTGGATGGTATCACAATTCAATTGAAGAAGACTTGGGCGAAGAAGGGTGGTTATGGTTTAAGAGGCACCTTCTGCAGTGCTCAGAGGGATGGGGCCAACGGGGGGGGGGGAGGAGTCAGAAAATCAGCAAGGGCGAACTAGGTAAAGCGGGGGGGGAGAGCGAAGGGCAGCTGCTAGACCAGAGTAGAAATCATTTTAGCTGGCTGACACGGCTCGGAGCAGCCCCCCGAGCCGTGGATGACTCGGGCCATAAACCGCTCCGACCACTCGGACCTGCAGCTCACTAGCAGTTAGGCGAGTGCAGCTGGACTGGAGCAGAGCAGTACTACTGTGTACGTAGTAGACCAGCCAAGCGCCTCTTAGGCTGACCACGATTCGGCGCCCGAGTCCAATCCCGCATGTGTGCATGCGCGCGCACTTGCAGCTGGCTGCCACAAACCCACCGAATCCTCCGGGTCATATTCACGCACACCTGCATACCTCAATTGACAACCCCTCACAATTCCATGTGGGATGTCTTGTCCAAGCCGGGGGCCAAGAGTCGCATCGGCCCATTCCCCTCTTTGCAATGCATCTGACTCGGGATGGGCTGTGGGTGCGAAGAGACGCGGCCGCTCTTCTTTACTCGGGGCCAACTCGGGTCCAGCCTGATTGTGCCTTCTCCCGTGTGCTGCACTCCGGACCCGATACGCCATCAAATCACGGCACAGCGTGGCAAAGGACGGACGGGGTCGTAGGCCAAGATATCGTCAGTGATATTGCGACATCTTGTATGGCAAGGGCTCAGCCGCCCTGGCAGGGTGCGGCAGCAGATGGGCGATGATACAGCTCATCCGAAACCGACATCCGTCCGGCGCCGGCGTGGCACCAGGGAGGGGAATCTTGCACTACCCAATAGGGAAAATTCTCTCACTCTATTTTTTTCAGGTACAGCGAAACACCACAACTCTACCAGCAAACCTTTATGTCTTCCTCATTTTTGAGAAACATAAAGAGTACCGGGTTGGGCCTTAAGTGGTACTCCGGTACGGCCAACCGGCCTCCCGCTCTACTTGTCCCTTTGCCCCAACCGTCCCTTTCTAAATTTAATTGCAAGCCAGGGAGTAAATTAAGTTAGAAGTCTGTGTTTTTGAGGCCTTTGAGATATTGCTGAGAAAGTGGATCTGAAGTAGAGCCGCTATACCTAACTGAATCGAAGTGAGAGAATTCTCCCTACAGGGCAGTGCAACACTCCCCCTCCCGCCCAACTAGGTAGGAATGTTCACTGGTATTGACTGGCTGACCGACGTGCTGGCTGACTACGGCGACCGTCCTTGCCAAAGGAAGAAGTGTGAGGGAATTCGAGAGAAAAGCAGAGGGAGAGGAAGCCTGACGACCCACCTCGATGATGCCCTTATTGTTATCGTCCGGGGACCCCACCGTCTTGTGCTCATGTCCGTTTGATCTGTCAGGTTCGTCTTTGGACTTGTAGTAATCCGTTTAGTCCAACTGCCATGACAGCTGCTATGGGAAGGAATGAGGTGTTTGTGCTTGCAGTCGCAGCATGATAACACTCAGTAATAAGCGCAGGCCAACCTTGTTTTGGGGTGCATTTAGGTCAGCTCGGACGGACCAGCCCTGCTGTTGCTGTTTTGATCGACGTTTCGTTCTCGTCGCATCTTGGCGACGACCAATCCGCGGCCCACAACCGTTGTTCAGACGGAGTTTCCTCTTGCCGTGGCTTGGTATGGGACCCCCGATCCCCTCCCATTTCATTTAAGCTTTTGCAGCCTTGTCGTACCCGTGGTTCAGCCCGACGGTACTGTACGTAGTGTACGTAGGCAAGAGTCTTTATTAGTCTTAAATTCGCAGCCTGGCCTGACGAGGCATGGAGACTAGCCTCGTCCTCGGCATTTCTCAGGCAGTCCCATCTTGCCATTTGCATTGCTTCACCACAGGGCCCGTGATGAGTGGGCTGCTGACAGCTGCCATCTCGTCCTCACTTCAGGCAGTCTTGATTGTTTGGACGTTTTAGACGGGGCGGCCGCGCCTACAAATTCATAGGCGCGCGCACGCACCGTGCGGTGTTATACTTTACAGCATCTGTGTGTGCTTCAGGACCTGAGGCTACGGGATCCCATGCAAGACATGTCGCTGAGGGTTTGATCTTGTCATGAAGACACGGCCGGCCCTTAGATAATTCTTTAGGTCAATGAATAGGAGCCCCTCACCCACGCAGTGGTTCTGTCGAGACTCTCTCTGTGTGTGTGTGTAGCAGAATTGAGAATAATTGCGGCGCGTGGCGCCCTCAGATCCGGTCGTTTCGCCAAGACGAAACCACGGCGTTGTTTTGGGCAGCCGGTCTGGGGAGGGCGCGTGCCAGCGAGCATGCGGCTCAATGATAGGGGCGGTAGGGTATGGGCATGGGCATGGGCTGCGATCCTGATTTGGTGTTTCGATTGTGTGTGTCGTTTCGCAAGCCGGGGCTCTCGATTCTAGTGCAATAGGTATGAATCGTGTCTTGGCTCTGGGGGCGAAACAGTGGGCGGTGGATACTCGTGGTGAATGCTGTAGACGGCAGTCTCAAAAGCGTGGGCAAACACCCAAGCAGAGGTGGGTATGGTTATTTGAAATTGGCTTGCATTTCTCAAAGGCTGGGCGTGATATGCCAGGTGTGACTGACGTTCAGACCCGAGTGCTTCATCCGAATCGAGGCTCCAGCCTGCACTTGGCAGCCTCGCGTGTGCGAGCATGAAAAAAGAAAAGGGATGACGGCCCGGCATCATGGACGCAGTTGAGACGGGAGTTGTGGCGGTGGCCGATGACACGACTGGACTGTCCAGAGCAGACAGGGAACACAAGGGGCGGGATCAACAGGATGACGCTGGCGCTGGAGGCAGGCAGGAAAAGGGTTGGAAGGGCTTTGGAAGGGTGGAAGGGTTGGAAAGGGAAAAAGGGCAGCCCCGCAGCGTGGGGTCGCAAGTTCTCTAACAGATGCCGTTTCGGCCGCCCACGATCAGCTAGATGGTGTAACTCGCCGGCCTCTGAGCCAGAAGAGCTGGGGCGAGCCCCCAGGCCCCCAGGGACAGCGGCCTCGAGTCAGCCTGGAGAGGCACCCTCAAACCTTGAAGCGCCCAAGTCGCCGAGGGGTTCTGGAATGCTCAATCACCGTCGTCGTACTCGGAGCCTCGTCCCACGGTATGATGAGCGGGCACAAAGACGATCAATAATCACCCGGTACCGCTGTGCGACGTGAAGGTGCCAACAGACCTAGAGATTTGGGTAACAAATCCCGCAGCAGCAGGGGTGCTACCTGTCGATACCAAAGTGACAGACTACATCATCCCGTCGCGTCGTGTACAGGACGGTATAATAAACATGGTATAGCAGGACAATAAGGTACAGATGAGATGAGATGGTCTGGTCAGGGTGAGAAATGGCAGCCGACACGACACGTTCAACGTTCTCGATCCGATGACAGCCGGGTCGGTGCCAAGCTGCCAGCTGCCCAGGGGTGTACATCCCAACTGTGTGGTAGCCGGTGGGGGAGGCAAGTACCGGGCTCGCGAACAGGTAAGGGGTACCCGCTTTTGATTAGAGCCTCCTCAGACACGGGACGTAACCTCGTCACCTCGTCACCTCGTCACCTCCAACCCTTCACCTTTTCAGCCTCTGAACTCTGCACCCTGGACACGCCTGGGGCACTGGAGCATCCAAACTCGATGTCGGCCCGGCGCCTCTCTACCCCACAGTCTTCTATTCTGGTCGGATTCTTGTGGGTACCGCATTATGAGGGCCCCATCTCGCATCTCATCTCTGTCATCTCATTGTTCCAATCCAACCGCCTCTGCATTTGGGCAGTGTGGGGGGTTGGTTGTTTGCCGCCTCTCAAAGGGGAAACCTGTCACCGTCAGCATGGCCAGTCAGTCATTTGCCCTCTTGCACCAGCAGCCGGAGCCGCATTGCAATCTCACATCGCCACATCTGCGACGCGGGCCTTGTTCATCCAACCTTAACTGCGCCAAGCTTTGGGCCCCCAGGTGCGGCCTCATTGGCTCCTTCCTACCTCACTCTGTTGGTACTGTTGGTATACCCAGGCACAGGCACAGGCACAGGCACAGGCACAGGCACAGGCACAGGCACAGGCACAGCAACAGCCACTCAATCAGCCCTCCTCCACTTCACACACGTTCCAAACCCGTGATACTTTTCCACCAGCCTGAGTATTGTGCAGATCATACGGTTCCTATGATTGCACCTCTGTTCTGTAATTTCTATCTCTTCCCTCCTTGATAAGGTAATCTCTTCGCATCAGTCATGATGTGTGGTATTTACCGTCTAGTCATGATCATATCCCGCCTGATGCATCTGTCCTGGCACCAACCAGCCTTGCCGCGCTGGACCCCTCGGGACTCGTTGAGATGCACTCGTTTGCCCAGGGTACTGACTGTGACTGACTGATTACATGCTGACCCTCGGACGTCTGGGCATCCTCCAAATCAGCAGGGCTACACCGGCCTCACACAGGGCCGGGCACCTGTCCACGGGTCAAGCGCTGTACCTCAGCCCTCTCTGCCGTACCCCTGCACACACCCCTGCCGGCGGCCGGCTTGGCTCCTGCGACGACATCTTCGTCGCATGAGGTTTCACCTCGAACGGGATCTTCTTACCCTGCCATCACTTTGTAGATTCTCCTTTCGACAGCCCGCCATGTCCATGTCCGACATGGTGTTCGTCTCTGGGCCTTCCCGGCCGTGCCAAGCACTTCGTGCCGCCGCCTGCATCCCATATATCAGCTTTCGTCCTCAGACGCTCCTTCAGATGATTTCTCCCCCTTCCTGCCGCTACTTTGACTAACGCAAACTTCTTTTCGCTCTCTATACTGAAGTTCTTGCAAGTCGAGACTACCGACTCACGTTGACCGTGGTCCAACATACCTAGTACTTCGTAATTTGTCCTTTTGCTTCGCGTCGACTGGTCTTCGCGTTGACTAGTCTTTCCATTCTTTGTCTCGTCTTCTCTTATTCACACGCTCCCTCACGGCACCCGAGAAACAATGGTCTCCAAGGCATTCTTTAGCGCTGCGGCGCTCTTCACCCTGGCCCTCGCGCAGCAGAGGCAAGGAGGAGGCAACAATGGTGGGAACAACGACGGCGCGAACCAGGGAAACAATGGTCAGAACCAGGGCAACAATGGAGGCAACGACGCCGACTCGACGACGCTGAGCGAGAACGCGATCCAGACCGGCTCCTTCTCCGACGGCTCTCAGGGTCTCGGTGCCGAGGATGGACAGGCCGCCTCTGCCACCTCGCAGAACAACTTCATCAACGAGTGTGCCGGCAAGACCCTGACCAACGGTCTCCAGATCACTGAAGGCTCGTGTAACGGTATCCGTAAGTACAGTCGCCTTCCGAGCCTGACCGTGGCGTGTGGCTGACGAGGCCTTTTTTTTTTTTAAACAGCCATGGGAAACATTCCTGCCAAGGACACGATGATCTCGTCCATCATCACCTTCCCCCAGAACGGTGATGAGGTCCAGGCGGAGCAGGACTTCACCATCAGCGTCCAGACCCAGAACCTTGAGGCTGGCTCCTTCACCAACGCTGACGCGACCTACTACGCCGCCCCCCAGAGGCTCAACGGTCAGGGACAGGTCATTGGCCACACCCACGTTACTGTCCAGGACTTGGGTAACTCTCTGAACCCAAGCCAGCCCCCAGACCCGAAACAGTTCGCCTTCTTCAAGGGTATCAACGATGCTGGCAACGGACAGGGCCTCCTGTCGGCTGACGTGACCGGCGGTCTCCCTGCTGGAAACTACCGTCTCTGCACCATGACCTCTTCCGCCAACCACCAGCCCGTTCTCATGCCGGTCGCCCAGCGTGGATCCCAGGATGACTGCACCAAGTTCACTGTCTCCGCCGGTGGTGGTGGCAACAACAACAATGGTGGCAACAACAACAATGGTGACAACAACAACAATGGCCAGAACGGGCAAGGTCAGAACGGGCAAGGTCAGAATGGTCAGGGCCAGAACGGTCAGGGCCAACAGGGCCAGAACGGGCAGGGAGGGCAGGGTCAACAGGGTCAACAGGGTCAACAGGGACAGCAGGGCAAGAACGGTCGTCGCAGACTGGCTAGCGACAAGCGCAGCCGGCTCGCTCGCGTCGCCACCCGTGACTTCATCGCCTGAACGCAGCACGAGCCGGGGCTAGTTCTATGAAGCGCCGTGTCGAGAGGACAAGGGTCCTGTACGACATGACTGGGTCTTGTCCGTCCACTCGGCTTGGGGGTTGATGTTTGCTTGATTCGGGGTGTTTTTCCAGAGGTTGGCGGCGGCTTGGGGTTGGGTTGTACCGTGCTAGACGCGAAACGAGACTGATAATGGTGTACATAGAGCTGGCAAGAGAGAGGTGTCCGGCAGCTATTTCACACTTGAGACGGCTGCTTATTCTACGATGCTTATTTCCTTATAACTCTTTAAACTAATTCATGATAACGTTGGTGTTTACCCTGCTGCGACCTGCGTCAAGCTGGCCTGAGGTCTTCTGACCAGTTCTTGCCAAGGCCTCGACAAGAAAGTACTGGGGGCCGGGCGAGCTGTTCACGACGATTGGGGGAAACCAGAGGCACAGGACAACCGCCCGTCACAGCCCTCAACCCAAATCCCCTATCCAAACGCGCAGTCAAGTTGCAGTGCGCTTGAGGAATAGACACCTGAAATGAATGACACAGGCATAGAGTTGTGGCAATGCCGACCAATTGAATGATCAGCGAGCCATGAGACGGCAGCTGACCAGGCCGGATCCATGAATTCTCGACGCCCTCCAGGCGCCCAGAACCTGAGACACAGATCGACGACAAGAAACGCCCACACACGTCGGCTGATCAGCCGTCCGAAAAACAATCCACGTCAACGCCTGGCCTGATATTTCAATTTTCCCAACTACCTTGTGTTCTTCAATCTTGATCTTTTGTCATGTTCCGCGTCACAACTAGATGAACACGACAATCCTATCTGGGCGCTTAACGCGGCCTGGGTTCAGATCGTGGTTGATCGTCTCGATAATCTGTTTGTCCAGGAATAGCAAGTACGTCATCTGTGCCACGGTTTCTCGTCAGGTACGGCCGGCGGCTCGGAACCTGGGTGGTGGTGGGCGATACCGTCCAACATTAGCCTACCTGGATGCATGCTTGGTTATGGTTGTAGGTGCGGCTATTGTAACCAAACTCAAAGGCAAGCCTTGAGTCACTTAGTCGCTTGCGAACAGATGTAACCCTGCACAGTTTCGAATTAGGTTTGTGTTGCAGGCAATGGAAGGGCATCATTCCTCCTGGTAAAGTACATCCATACTTATCATGAGCAGTGCTCACGGCCCAATCTCCCATGGGGAAACCTTCTGTAGAATTGCAAACTGTGAATAAACTCCTCATATAGATTCTCCTCTCGTATAATAACCTCCAGTAGGAAATAAGATGCCGTCTCGCAGGTTGTCCTCCTACGGAATGAACCCCTGTGGGATAACCTCCTGCAGGATGATCTCTTATGGGATGGCCTCCTACATGACAATTGGGCATGACGTAAGCAAGCCAGAAGGGCGGAATGCCCTCGAGACGATTCATTTATGATCCGGTTTTGAGCTGGAGTATTTTGATGGAGGTTGAGATGAACAGGAGGCGGCACACACCTGGAGAGGCCCTCTTTGCACCGGTACATGGTTCATGCGCCGAAAGAGGCGCCGCACGGCTCTCCTGGGTTTAACGCATGGACAGTATGGTTCGGACTACAGTAGTGTGACAGTCTGTGAAGACATTGGATCAGTCATCAAGTTCGGATGACCGCGACGTGGGACGCCAGACATAGGATGATGACCTCAAGCGCGTGCCGAATCGTCAAGCCTTCTTCGAGGTTCTGTCCTATGCCCCTTCTGTGGGAGCTACTCCCGTGGATCGAACAGCTCTGGTGAGGCAGACTGGCTGTCACGAGCCGGGCGATGCTGATCGGACTTTGCCCGTCGTTGAATAGGCTAGCTGCCACGAAGCCGATTACCCGACATTGACGCCAAACGCGATCCATGGCCTACACAGTCCATCGCCTTGCTCGCGATGGGTCAGAATCAAAGCTGTGCGTGGGAGATGGGTTACATTCTAAGAGTAGAGTATGTGGACCACCTTTGACTACCCTCTTATGTCCTCGAGTTGTTCTTGGCTGCAGCATTCGCAACCATGACCAGCGGCCTCGGCGCATCCATCTTGGGCACGTGCAACTCAACGAACTGCAGGTTTCTGGCCTTGTTGAAGTCCCTGTCCCTCAACAGTCCGTCCAGCTCCGCCTTCGTCCTCACGACGTGCGTCGAGACCTGTTCTGCGGACGCCCCGAAGGCGGCGGGGGTGTCTTTGAATCTCCAGGGCGCGATGTCATTGTACTCTGCCTCGGCGCCGTGGATGAAGCGCTCGATGGTGTAACCCTCGTTGCATATGCAGAACATCGTGACTCGCAGGCCGTGCCGGACGATCGTGCTGACCTCCTGCGCTGTGAGCTGGTAGCTGCCATCGCCCACGAACAGAACCGTCCGCCTGTCGACGCCCGCGTCCTTCGCCGCCAACGCGGCGCCCTGGCAAGCACCTACGGACCAGCCGATCGACCCCCAGAGGGTTCTGTATAACCCGCAGTCAGCTTCAATGGAACCCGAGACCGTTTGCCTCGCTTGATACGGCCTGACATGTGATTTGTAGATGGGAGATGGGCAGTAAGGTAGCCCGTCCATCACGTGGCAGAAGGCCATCGAGCAAGAATTCAGGGGTTCATCCCGCGAAGACACTCACTGATTTAATGCGATGACGCCCTGAGGGAACTTGGTTTCCCAGATGCCGAAGCTGGCGGTGCCCGTCTCCGTAATGACAATATCGCCCTCTCTCAGATACTCGCCTACACGCGGCCACATCCAATACTGTGTTATCGTCTGCGAGCCATCATCATTGGCAGAGACCTGGTTCTCCACCTGAGGGGAAGGGACGGCGCAGAGTTTGGTGATATCAACCTCGTCGATGAGCCTCTGTAGGACGCCCTTCATGGTTACCCCTGGATATTCAGAGTACCGTACCGTGCAGTGGGTGCTGTGAAGGTCGATGGTGTTAAGTTGGGACAGCCGGTACGAGAACCCTGCGGTATTGAGATCACTCTGTGACAGTTATCAGCGAGTCGTGACAAAGAACTGGGAATGTCACTCAAGTGGGCGGCCTACCTTGAGGGAACCTATGCTCAGGACTAGGTCCGCCGCCTCTACGGCCTCTGCCACGCTTGGGTGGGATGCATTACCAGCGTAGATGCCCCCGTAAGTCGGGTGTTGTTCGTTGATGGCTCCCTTCCCCATGGGAGCCACGAACACGGGAAGGTTTGTCTTGTCGAGCAATCGGTGGACCTCGCTCACAACTCGGTGACGGATAGCGCATGCATCGACAAGAACGATAGGGTTCCGGGCTGCATACAGGTACTTAAGGATGACATCAACAACATACGCCTCCTTCTCAGGGTCGTTGGGGGGATCGGACAAGTCGATAGGAGTCTTTAGCCTGGCCCCCTCGATCTTCTCGTTAATCATGTCCGAAGGCAGCATGATGTACACTGGCTTGCTGCGGATCCAGCACTCGCGGATGGCAGTATCGATCTCATGCGCAATCTGATTTGGCTGGTTGAGCTTGGCGACATAACACGAGATCAAGCTTGACATGTTCTTGAAGACATTGAAGTCTCCATTGCCTAGCGTATGATGAAGCAGCAGCCCATTCTGCTCTGATGTGGTCGAAGGACAGCCAACAATGTGAACAAGAGGCACTTGTTCTGCGAAAGCCCCAGCTATCCCGTTCAAGGCACTGAGTTCACCCACACCGAAGGTGGTCATAAGAGCAGCGATTCCCTTGACGCGGGCGTACCCATCTGCGGCATAGGCTGTGCACATTGTTAGTTTTGATCGCCACACATACATTCTGGAAGACAACACTCGCCTGCGTTGAGCTCGTTGACATTTCCAACCCATCTCAACCCGCATTCCGAAACGTAGTCGAGAGAGGCAAGATTGTAATCGCCAGGGAGGCCATGGACGGATCTGATGCCCACTTGGTGCAATCTTGTAAAAAGGTATTTGGCCACATCGACAGGCTCTTCAAGGCCGTCCAGCCTATAATCTGTAGAGCCCATTCTGATGATTCGGAAAGAGAGCAGAAAGATAAAGAAGAGCGCACTTCAGCATGCTACGAGGATGAGCTCACAGCCTCACTTGAGACCTTTCTCTGTCGCTTAAAACAGAAAGGATTTATACCATTCAACCAGAGCGGCTAGCAGCGGCGACGATGCAACGGACTCCAGGAAAGCGCAGGCCAAATCTCGCGATGCCGAGTGCTGGGTCCTAACGTCAGACCACCATCACGACTCGGCGGGCCGATTCCACACAGCGGAAAGAATTCCACGAGCTTCCTGACCGACGGAGAACTGCTTTTTTGGATGCGCGCGGCACGGTAAGCCGCATCAAGCACGCGGCGACGGTGGCATGATTCAACACGCCTGGTGCGCTCTGGTACGAACTGCTTCAGAACAGGGTTCTTCATTGAAAGAAGGATTGCACTTGGTTGCCCAACTGGTTGAAAACACGGACCCAGTTTTCTGCTGAGCCGAAGGGGTACACTGGGCGGCGAATATCCACACTATGCCCGACTTGTCAACCCTCAAAGGCACAAGTACCTCGACTTCATCAAGCCCCTGTTAACGTTTTGCGCCTGGCCCAGATGCGATTTCTTAATCATTACTGTCGGTACACAGACCCTTGCAAGGGCCTGTGTGCCGAATCGTCTATAAATTTGTAGTGCTAGTCCGCTGATGCTGCAGGTGAGATCCCAGGACTGTTCTGGTCTGTCCAGAAGAACTGAGTGGTGATGGTTCTACCGGGTCCCTGGTCCAGGGAGGCCGAGCCTATGTGGTTTCGTAGTCGTACACTATACGCCGATTGGGACAGGGACAGCTGGATGTCGCGCTCAGTCGCATCTCCCGTCCTTCCATCCGGTGCGCCAGCGCTCCTCCCACTTGGAGCAGTCAAAGACGGGCCTGCCCAGCTTTTTGTTGACATCGTTGTGGGCGTCGCAGAGCCACTTGCCAAACTCGCCGCGGCTACCGGCCTTGACGGGGTCCTTCTCGATGTAGCCCCGGAAGTCGTCGGCGCAGACCCAGCACGGATACAGGCGGGAGAAGAGCCGGACGAAGCTGACCAGGTCGTTTTGCTGGGACGAGCTGGGGTCGGTAGGGTATGTGGCGGCTATCGAGTGGAGGAGGGTCCAAGTGCCCCGGCCAAGGGTCTCGACATCGGCCGGGCAGTCAGTAGGCGGGGCGGTGGTGACGGGGCTCGTCTTGGACGTGGCTGGCGTGGTTGATGTGGGCGCCTTCATGGACCTCGCAAGGGCGGAGAAGGCGGTCTTGCTGGAGCAGGCACGACAGCTACAAAGGGGTGTGTCAGCTGTCGCAGAGACCACCCCATGAATCCGCCAGGTTCAACTTACGGCTTGCCGTCGGGCCCGAGGACGACGCCTGGCGGCAGGGGTTTCGAGGCAACGGCGGTGGCATGGCCGTTCGCCTGCGACTCGTCACGCCGTGGTTCCTCGGCCATGTGTGCGAAGCTGCTCTGATGTGGTCTGCTGTTGGTTTGGCGTGCTGCTATGTTGCTCTTGTCCAGTTGCTGCCCTAAAGCCAGTCCACTTCCTGCCGTCGGCGTCGTCGTCACCTGCTTGGGCTGGGTGAACTCTCCAGATGCATTTTAAGATTCCGGGTCGTAGGATTTGTAAGCCTCGCTATACCCTTCAAGGCGCCGTTAAAAAAAGGTCTAGGATCCTGGGACGTGTTTGAAAGTGTGATCTCGTGCGTGGACCCTACTTGCGAACTAGTCCAGGCAGTTGTTCAACGCAATTGAAATGTCCAAAGTGTGTTTGGTCAATTTGGCTTCGGCTCCGGCTCACTGAAATCAGACAACAAGAGCCAAGAGCTGCCGTGCCCCACCACACAGCAGCTCACTCACTCACATAAACCCAATTACTACTACTCTTGAAGTGTCGGAGACATCGGACCAGATAATCTACCCGTACGATATATTTGGTCCCCCCAATATTTCCTGCTTGCTTGCCCTGACCTATGCCTCGGATAATTACGTGCTGAATTTCAATGTCGACAACAGCAGCAAGTGGTGCAGGGGACGGAGGGGTGCCGGTGCTGCTGCTCAAGACAAAATCGACTCCCGGAGACAGCTATGAGGACATGTTCTCGCAGCCGCAAGGGGGCGTCAACTTTGTCCCTTCCTTTGTGCCAGTACTGGAGCACCGTTTCGAGGAGGCCGGCGTGGCACGGGTCCGATCTATCCTGCAGTCCCAGATGATCGGCATACACTTCGGGGCAGCATACGGCGGCCTCGTCTTCACATCCCAAAGGGCTGTGGAGGCCTTCACAAAGATTGTTCAAGATGGCCCAGGTAAGCAAGTCATGCTTCGTTTCTCTGCCACCTCCATATATCCATGGCTCACGTTCATTGATAGGTGAGAAGCAGAGCGGTGTCCCAAAAACGACTCTGCCGTGGCCCCATCTCCAGGAGGTACCCGTGTACAGCGTCGGGCCGGCCACCACAAGGGCACTCAAAGCCGCTGTGCCCCAGGAGCCGCCCCTGCAGGTGTTTGGTGAGCATACAGGGAATGGCGACAGCCTCGCCCACTTCATCCTGGACCACTACGCGCAGTGGTACCAGGACCGGACCGAGGAAAAGCCCCATCTGCTTTTCATGGTCGGCGAGCAGAGGAGAGACATCATCCCCAAGACGCTCATGGATGAAAACCTGCCAAGTGACAGGCGAATTGGGGTAAACGAAATCGTGGTCTACGGCACTGGGGTTATGGAGTCGTTCGCAGACGACTTCCAGAGGCGCCTGCAGGAGACCAAGGAGAGCAGGATGGTCTGGATAGTCGTCTTTTCCCCGACGGGCTGCGACGCCATGCTGCGTGGTCTGGGCATGATCGACGAGGCGACAGGGAGGGCAAAGCCCAACGACCCGAACAGGACGAGATTCGTCGCAACCATCGGGCCTACAACGAGGAATTACCTACAAAAGACGTTCGGCCTCGACCCAGACGTCTGCGCCGAGAAGCCGAGTCCAGAGGGCGTCCTCGAGGGGATACAGCAATTTATGTCGCGAATGCCGTGATCAACACGGATAGAAGAAGAGCCCGGATGGGGACCAATTATTGTAGCTAGCCCACACCGGCACACGCACATTCACGGTCTCCAGCGAGACTGGCGATACCAGACAGTCGTGAGAGGTGTTGCCGGATGTCTCCTTCGAGGCGATCCGGACCGGACCAGGCTGGCCGCCATACGGAATCATGATGACTGTCGGTAGCCAAGCAAGGGAGTGGCCTGGTGAGTTACCCCCTGAGCCACATAGATTCACCAGTCACTGCAGTGATGACAATGGCCTGGGCAGCTGAACATGGAATGGCGCGGGCGCTGCGTCGTTGAGATCAGCTTAAGTAACCTAGCTGCACCGAGGCGGGAGCTCCGACAACACTGTGTCTTCCCAGCAATAGAAATGGTTCTCCAAGCTGCATATGTTTGTTAGCATAACGTCCGCAAAGCACCGAGGCGCTGAAGACGCGGCTTGGCAGCACGTCATAAGCTGTCCAGGGCTGGGGTCAGCCCAGGATTAGCCCTGGGTACCCGCTACCCCCGGGGGACAGTAGCGCCATAGTTGGATAGATCCCTACAGTCTCTATGTAGACATTCTTCTCCCTGGTTGCCTGTTTGTTATCACCATCTCCCTTTACAAAACAACCCACAACGAAGCGAAGCAAAACACCTTGGCCCAGCCTGTCACTCGTTTTCTCCTTGTCCTCGGACTTGTTAGAGCCTGAGCAAGCGAGTGCTTCGTGCAACCCACCCTCAACAAGCGAGAGAGCGCCATCTCTTGATCGGCGCATTTGACATGGTGCCCGTCAGTGAGACACGTTGACCGTTCTCACTCAACTCAGAACAGGCAGAGAGGCAGAGTTCCACGCTCCACCTCCACCTCGAACATAGGGCGCCTGCTGGCTTGTCTCATTTCACGACGTCCCCCTTCGAAACTTAGACGATAAACATCCCTCTCAACGCCAAGATGTCCTATCACGACCGACCGGTCCGACATGGACAGCCGGGCAACTACTCGCCCTCATCGTCTGGGGCCGCCACTCCCACCACTTCGGCCGCCTCCTCGACCTTCCTCACACACTCCTTCTCTGGCCTTGCCAGTGGCTTTGGCGGCCTCGTTCGCCGCTTTTCAGACATGACCGCGGTGCAAGGTCATCACGACGACATGTCCAAGTCCTCAGCCTCGCTGGGCAGCCCACCATCTTATCCAAACCATTGGAACAATGGCATCAACGGCGTCTACACACCACCCACAAACAGATCTGCCTCTCCACTGAGGCCGCCGCCACTCGAGCCTTTAGAGCTGAAGGGCTTCAGGGAGGACACCACAGAAGCGGCGAGGCTGCTGACACCAGCGGTCGCAGAGGAGATCAGGATAATGATCCCAGAGCGGCAGCGCATCGAGGAGGAGTGGAATCTTGTCTACAGCCTGGACCAGGATGGGGCGAGCTTGGGAACTCTGTATGAGAAATGCAGCCCGTTCCAGGGTACGCGGAACAGTTTTGTCCTCGTCGTCAGGGACAGCTACGGTGGCGTGAGTGTTGCACATGGATATGACCTTCTCAGACACGGACTACGTAACTGACCGATGATGTTGACACGTCCTGCAGCTTTTTGGCGCCTACCTGTCCGAATCACCACACCCGTCACCCCACTACTTCGGCAACGGGGAAACATTCCTCTGGCGAGCATCCGTCCTCGCGGCTCTCCCGCCGCCGCCGTCAGAGGACACGACAAACCTCACCCGCGTCACAACCATATCCAGCCCCACACAGTCCCGCTTTCCCCGAGCCCAGCCGCCACCGCCACCAAAACCAGAACCAGAAGAAGACCTGCTCATCGACTTCTCCGACGACCTGCCGTCCAAGCCGGCCGCGCCGACACATCCTGTGCCGTCGCTACTCGGCGTGACCCCAGCCCCGCCTCCTGCACAGACACCATCCCCAGCCAGGATCCCCAGCCCCAACATCCCAATGAGCCCGTCAATCCGCTTCAAGGCGTTCCCGTACAGCGGCGAGAACGACTTTTATTTGTACTGCGAGCCACACTGCCTGTCCGTAGGTGGTGGCGACGGGCACTACGGCTTGTGGCTGAACGACTCGCTGGCGAGGGGCATCAGCTCGCGCTGCCTCACGTTCGGGAACGAGCCGCTGAGTGACGAAGGTGAGAAGTTTGGGGTGCTGGGCGTCGAGATGTGGGTCATCGGCCGTGGAGGACGGCGCTGAGGCGGCGCCGCTGGCTCAAATGATACCGTCACCCATCCAACAACTCCTCTAGGTCACTGGTTTCGGATATGTGTGTCATCAGCCTTGAGCTTGTTGCGAGAGGCACGTAACAGCAACTCTGGGGGGGGGGGTCCCACCATTGGGCCTGAGGGCCCAGGGATCAGCTCGTTTTCGATCCCCGCTTCTTCGTCAGGCGACAGCTCCGCAGAGAGAAGCCCAGCATTGGAGCTAGGAGGATGAGGTTAAACACGGCGAAGGACGAGAAAATCAGCTCCAGGAGCATGTTTTGATTGGTGGGCGCCGGCGGGGTGAGAGATCGGGGGAAAGAAGGGTTAATTGGTTCATGAGATGTGCAAAGTACCAATTCAAACGGATTGCCGGCACATCAGGAACAGATCAGGAAGCGGCGCCGGAGCAATAGCAGCATGTCTTTGTGTTTCGATTTCGAGATACCCAAGAGAGGAAAACTCATCAATGGTGAAAATAGCTTGAGGAGGAAAAGGGGGACAAGCAGCCCCGTATATATCACACCGAGCACACCATGATCGTGATAGCAGGACCAGCAATCATATGCCAGATCCGATGGCTGGCGATTGAGTTTGTTTGAAATTTTGCCCAACGTCGCAACGGGGTAATAAGCAGGGAGGCAGGTAGGGTGAGGGCCCACGCTTACCCCCCAAGCCATTGGCATCGGCCCGTCATCTCAGCTGCGCGGCCGGAGCAAAGCACCGCACTCGATGAGGGGGGCCGGGCCGTGCAGGTGGGCCAGCTTGTTCATGCTGTTTCTCCCCGGACAGTTTGGGAGGGGGGGGGGAGGCAGGCAGGTAGGTCTGGCCACACGCATGCATGAGTGGATCGGGGAATAGGGTTGGGCTTTGCATTCGTCTTGTGATATGTATGATGGGACTCGATCAGGTGTGCCCCGCGCAACATCGTCCGACACGTTCAGCGAATCGGCTCGCGCTTCGCAAGGAACTCAACAACTGACTTTTGGCTGCCCGCGCGTATCAACTTGGCAGGCTCCCCGGCTGAACAAATGACTGAATGTATTGCAAAAGTCTATGGTGGCCCCCATATCCAAGTCACCCCCGTGTGACTTACAACTAGCTACCTTACATACCTACAGAAGGGTTGATTGATCGAGCCCTGGGCCCATTATCCCTGCCTTCCTTCAGGGACGGGCACAACGATAGGCTCGAGGGCGGCAAAGCCCACTAGTTCATCCCTTCAGTGGCTCCCAACGATGGATGCTCTGGAACACTTCAATCGAGGGAATTCCCAGAAGACCTGGCATCAAAAACACCTAACGTCCCGTGCGACTCTCATGCTCTCCTGAATGACGACGAAGGAGCTCATCCACCGAATTCCAGTGCTCCGATTCCCCCTCCCCTTAGTGTCCAAGTAAGTGTCGTATATCCAGCTCACCGTGTGGTATCACAGCCATGCACGAAGCGTCAACGATTCCTGCCTTTTTAAAACACCGCTACAACATTGGTGGGGCTGGTGTCCGCGTATTTTGCGGCCCCTGGATTACCGCATGATCTCTTGGTAGATCAGCTGCTTAAGCTGGTCTTTGCTTAGGTTGTCCTTGTGCTTGTCGAAGTCGAAGAATTCCTCGGGGATTGGTGGCGCGGTCGGCTCGTCATCAGGGTCATGATAAGGCTCCAGGTACGGGTGCTTCAGCGCCTCCTCCACCGTGATGCGCTTGACGGGGTTGAAGGCCAGGAGCTTCTCCAGGAGGTCTAGGGCCAGGTCTGAGGTCTTGGGGAAGAGGGTTCGGAACGGGACCTTCTTCTTGAAGGGCAGAGAGCGGATGTACTCCCGAGCTC
This sequence comes from Diaporthe citriasiana, assembly GCA_014872975.1. NCBI lineage: Eukaryota > Fungi > Ascomycota > Sordariomycetes > Diaporthales > Diaporthaceae > Diaporthe > Diaporthe citriasiana. The sequence goes on along the minus strand of JADAZS010000136.1, from coordinate 24,716 downwards.
TGCGGGACTTTATGCCGTAGTAGTCCTCCATCGTTGGGGTGCCGAGGACGTCGAGGATCAGCGTAAGCTGGTGGTGATCTGGGTAATGGTGTCAGCTTAGAAAACAGGGAAAACCTGCGCATGGCGCGGAATATGGGGGGTTGCGACTTACAGTCCTTGCCCGGGAAGAGGGGCTTGCCGCTCAGCATCTCGGCGAGGATGCAGCCCACAGACCACACATCGATGGCCTTGGTGTACTCCTTGAAGGTCAACATGATCTCTGGGGCACGGTACCATCTCGTCGCAACATATTCGGTCATGAAACCAGAGTTGTCCTCCTGGGAGGCCGCCGAACGGGCGAGACCAAAGTCGCACACCTTCAGGTCGCAGTTAGCGTTGAGGAGCAGGTTGGAGGGCTTCAGGTCTCGGTGGAGGACGTTGGCCGAGTGCATGGCTTTCAGCGCCCGCAGAGTCTGGTAGATGAAGTATTGGCAGTGGTCGTCGGAGAGGTCTTGGGTACGGATGACACGGTGCATATCAGTCTCCATCAACTCCTGGGGGAGGCAGGCCACAGGTTAGCGCGGACTCCAGGGATGTGACGCAGGCGTGAGCTCTTAGGGGGGACGCACCTGGATCAGATAGACCTCATTGAAGGTCTCGAAGCTCCTTGGCTTCTGGATGTCGAGGATGCTGATGATGTTCTCGTGGTTGAAGTAGCGCAGGAGTTTCATCTCACGGAGGGTCCTCAGACAGAACATGGAGTGGTCAAAAGGCGTGATCTTCTTGATGGCCACCTTCTGGCCGGAGGGCTTGTGTATCGCGGAGCTGCAGAGCTCATCAGCAACGGCGGCCTCGCAGACAAGATTGCGCCGGGGAGCAGACTCACCAGACAACACCGTATGCTCCCTCTCCGACGACATCCTGGATATCATATTGCTCGCTAACGTTAAAGGAGATCTTGCGGGAGCCCGCAGGGTTCGGAGGTTGGGCTCGAGACATGGTGGAGGATAGTAGATACGGCCGAGGCAGGCTTGGCTACTCGCAGCAAAGACGGGTCAGGTGCTACGCCCCGGGAGGTCGACAGAAGACCGGCTCAGCGGTATCAGGATGGACGACAAGGACAAATTGGCCAGGGGCGGTGGCACAAGAGATCGCGCAGCGTGATGTCCGAAGCAGAGACCAGTCAGGCCCGGACGTGGAACAGTACAGGTCGTAGTGGGAGTGGCGGCTCGAGCGCTGTTGTGTAGCTGTCTCTTGGTCCTCGGATGCAGTCAAGGCGCTGCTGAGTCGAGGGGCGGGTGAAGCTGGTTGGCTGGCTGAGCAGCTGTTGATTATCAGACGTGCGCCAGCAACGCTGTCGTGTCCAAGGTGCGGGAGGTAGCTGGCAGCGGGAAGGTGCTTGCTTCGAATTGAGCCGTGTGCAAGGAACTGAAGAAGACAGCAGACTGGATGAAAAGTGTCTGGCGTGGTGTGTGTGTGTGTGGTCGGGGTCAAGAGCAGAGAGGGAGACAAGCAGAGCTGGGGACTTGGCCTTGGAGGGAAAGTGGGGTGGGGGGATGGCTAGAGGGCGGGGTCTTGCTCCTCGTCCTGGTCCAGGTTTCTGGTGCTCGTTGGACGTAGTATTGTGCTCGTGCTCGTGCTTGTCGAGATCCTCAGCCCCCTGGTTCGTGTCGTAACTGTGGGTTGTAAAAGGAAGCTGTGAGTGTGTAGATGTCAGTGAGCGTGTGCAGTGACAATTGCGAGTACGAGAATCGTCAGCAGGGCCCTTGATGCGACAGGAGGACCCCAAGGCTAAGCAGCAACCAGCTTGCAGCTCAGAGAGGGGGGGACGATAGGACAGGCTGAAACAGAAGTAACGTGGATGACGGAGAATGGGCATTGAGACGCAAGGCCCCAAGAGGTGAGGTCTAGAGCCCTAGTCTCGGGTGCAGAGGGCTCGAGAGCAGGTGTGTTTGGGCTCAAACCCTGGGCGTTGGTTGTGGGCGGGCATGGGACAAGCATGCCTAGATAGGGCCCCCACTCCAAACTTGGAACCCGCCCGGAGCTCGACAGCCAGCAGGCAGCATGTCTTCTAGAACCACCAGGACGGAGAGGCAGACTGAAGCCGGGGCCGATGTACCATGGCATGGGGGCACTAACTTGCTGTGCAGCACGGTAGTGTACTGTACGACCGCAGCGGGATGCAGATGCAAGGGGGAGGGGGCAGAGGAGCGAGGGGGTCCTGTAACAGAGCTGCGGGCCGAGATAACTGTATTCTTCGTCCGATACAGTCGCGACTCCTGAGTGAAGCAACTGGGGTTCTGCTGGGGTGGAGGGGGGCTCTTGGGTTCCAACTTGGGACTGAGACTGGGGGGGGGGGGCAAAGCGAGGGAGAGTAATAAAAAAAAAGAGTGAGAGTGAACAGGCTGGAATTGGACGAACCTCTTCTTGCAGCTCGGGGCGAATGAAGACGTTGGACAGTTGGACGAATATCCAGGAACGAAACGACGTCAAAACAATTGGCTCCTGGCGGGGCGAGACTTGTTGATAACGAGCAGCAGGTGAGGTGAGATCAGGTCAAGTCAGGTCAGGTCAGGTTAGGTAAAAGTCCAAAAAGGAAAGCAAACCCAGGTGAGAGAACGGGAGTAGGAAAGAAAGGGTTGAGGTTGGTTTCCTTTGAGAGAGGGGTGTCCCGTGTGTACTCGGATATGGTAGGCAGGCAGAGAGCAGCAGAACGAACCTACTGGGTGGTAGCGGATCGACAGAAACGGGCTGGCTTATACGGCGGCAGGACCGATAATATGTACTACTGTGGGTGGTGAAGGGACAACCGTCACACACACTACCTAACAACCATGTATCTATCAGTAGTAGTAATCAGACACCACAGACCTGAGCAGGTTGCGAGGCCGGCCATCTGACTGAGACTCTGAATGAACATAGATAGATCTGTTACCACATTACCTCTTCCTCTCCCTCTTCTTTTTTCTTCCATATAGCCCCATCCAGACTTCCAGGTCCAGGTCCCAGGCCCCAGGCCCCAGGTCCCAGGGCCCTCAAACGAGACAATGAACCAACCCGTCTTAATATGGTCACTGGGCTGTGGCAGCAGGCCCTCCTCCATTCCCCTTCAAGCATTTGCGACCGGCTTCATGGCCCGCCTCCCAAGGGCCAATGTCACCATCCTGTCGCTCACGTACTAACTCACTTATTACTCGCTAATTACCAACTGGGCTGTCTGCAGTGTGCCTGTCGTTCCCAAACCGCATCGGCTGGCTGGCTGTCTGCTGTCTGCTGTCTGGGTTGCACTCCTTTGTCTCGATCCGCACACCTCATCCGGTCACGACATCCTGTCAGCGGGGGCACCGTCAGCCCAATTGAAGCGAGACGGTGCAGAGTAGATGGTCTAGAATCCCGCGCCATCCATGGCCATCCATGGCAGTCCATGGCAATCCATGAACAACTCTGTGTCTGAGAGATGTGTCGATGTATCTCACAGGAGAACTACACCATCGAAGAGCCATGCCCACCCTCCCCTTACCAGCCAACCACAGCCGCCAGCCATGGAAGACGCTCCGGCGCCCTCAACCAGCTGCCAGCCGGCCCTAGCTAATCATTCAGGTGCCGTCAGGTCCCAGATGTGACTGGCCCCACCGGCCAACCAAGCGAACAGGTTACGCGCCAGCCGTAAGCTGCTGGGCGCGTGTGTTTCAGCGCACATTGGTCCCTGGTGGCCCGTTTCATCCACCGGGGTCCCGTAGACTACTGCCCTGCTCGAAAACGGGGCTGTCTTTGTCAATTAGCAATCTTCACTACGACAGCAGCAGTAGCCCACAGCCGCGCTCCACCTGCGCTTCACACAAGTGCTCGTGTGGCCCCCCTTTGTCCTGTCCTGCTGCTGGGCCGCACGCGGGCCATCATAATATCTATTTTTGGGCCACGGGCCCGGAAGGAGCACCAAGGGGCTGGGCAGAGTGTCCCAGCAGCCCTTGCGCTTCGCGGCCACGTTTGGGGCGCCGTTCTTGCGGATTGAGGCTGCTGCTTACCCGTCTTGCTTGATTGAGTCTGGAAGCACGTCCGCTCAGCCACAGTGCGGCCATCCCAACAGGCCCAGTGACCTCATGCATCTGCTAACAATGGACCCTCGTCAACACTAACTGGGCAGCGGTCACAGACTGGTCAAAGACGAGAGGAACCACGGGGCGCCTGGTCCTCGGCCTCTGCTTCGGACGGCCTCTGGGGCCGTGTGACGTCGACTCCGGCCCGGAGGGTTCACTGAGCTACTGGGTATGGGTCGCCGGTGCTGTGGCCAGGCAGTGCGCCGCAGTGTGCAGAGCCATGCATGCATCTGATACGAAACACGGGCACATGATTTTGTTTCCTGCATGATTTCGTCTCATTAAGCAAGGGAAGGCCCACGCCGGACCACCTTGACCTTGGCCGGCCGGCGCGGGCCCGAGCCCGGGCTACCGCATCATTTGGTCATTGCATAGATCGCACAGAGCCGTCTTCCTCCTCCGAGGGCCGCCTTCACACACCGTTTCAAAAATGCTGTTGGGAATCTATACAATTGTTATCGCTACTTAAAACATGCATGCCACTCGTGGTTGCATCACTGGACGACCTGGTCACAGATTTGTTAGCGGACGACCAGACCGGCTGGGCGAGGGCGGTGTTCAGAATTGTACCTTCTCTCGCAGCACTCCCATCCACTGTGCGAAACTCATCCCCTGGTCTGCCCGGTCCTCTACTAACAGGGTCTGCGCCCAGAGCTTCAGGCTCGGCTCGCCGTCCTCACGGACAATGTAGAGGTGAGGCAGGATGATGCTGCCCACGCCGCGAGACCTGTAGTCCCTGCTCTTCGAAACGACGGCGCGCACACGCTCGTTGAAGTCGTTCTCCAGCTCTGGTAATGTCCCCTTGCCGACATGAAGCTGCGTCCGGTCGGCAACCCCGAACACATCTTGGAGGAGGGCGGGCACTGTATCCCGTCCGACCCACAGGAACTGCGTCTGGCCGTCATCGATGAGATACAGGCCGTATGACACGAAGCGCTCCGAGGAGAGATTCAAGGGAGGTGGCAGAACAATCTGGCTTGTCTCGGGGTCCGGAGTGCCCGCAATGTCGGGCATATCGTGCAACGAGTACAGCCGTGGGTAGATGTACTGCATCAACAGCGGCAGGGGTAGCGTCGAAAGCTGGCACAGGGCTGCGGACCTGAGATCCGAGGGGATCTGCGCTGATTTCCGCAGACCCACGTTCTTGATCAGCCCAAGGAACAGGGCTGGCAGGCCACGCAGGTTGGCAGGGAACTGCAGGCCGCCGCCCATGCTACCACCGGCCAACTCTTTCCTGAATGTCTGTAGTAACTCGATGATCTTGGTCTGCAGGGAGTCGCGGGCAGAGTCCAGACCATTGCTCAGCGCCCTCTCGACTGCCTTGTGGCTGAAATAGGTGGTTACGGCGCACTGGTCAGCGGAAGCATACACATCTGCCAGGCTCTGGGTCGTGGGCAGGGCCAGTGTCATGACCCGAATGCGGCGCTCGCCATTGCACGTCGTATGCAGAACGGCGGCCTGCATACAGATCATGCTTTTAGAAAGTGTCTCGTCGATGGCAACCTCGACCACATAGCACTGGTCACGGGGGAAGGCGGGGAACGCGCAGAGATCCGAGCTCCGATTGAAGAAGTTGCCGTAGAAAGTGTTCATCCTCAGACCGGTGGTGGCGCGCACTCTCAGCACAGCCTCCAGACCGATCTCAGACGATAGGTAGTCGCTGAATTCAGACGCAAATTTGATGGCGTCCTCCGGTCGTCCAGCATTCCAACCAGGGTAGAACCACGTCTGACCACCGGTGTACCGCGGCAAGTTACTCAGGGATGCGACGTCCTGATATTGCGACGAGAACAGGAACATGTCGATCGAAACCTGGTTCTTTGAGCACTCGACGGCGAAGCTCTTGTAAAAGCTGTTCGCGGTCTGGAGCAGGCTGCTCTCCTTCGAGGTGCCCAGAAGCTTCTTGTCCTCCCTCATGTCGAGCTTGCCGTGGCCCAGGTTGGGCAACGAGGCACTGAGGACAACGATCTTGCCTCCAAGCGGAGAGATGAGCTTGTGGCCAGACCGGAGGGCCGATCCCATGCAAGACCCATTATTCTGGTTGTTGACAAACATATCCGGAAGTTTAGTCAGGAAGTTCTCGATGCTCTGTCGCGACTCTGTCAGGGGCACCAGGAGCTCGGTAGGCACCGGCATGAACGGCTCCTCGAGGTCGCTGACGACGAGCATGCTGGTCTCGCCGTTCTCGTCGGAATCCTTGGGAATCGAGAAGTAGTGCAAGCTAGAGTCCACGGCGACGAAACCGAGTCGGGTGCGCCGGTCCGCATTGGGAATCCTGTTAAGACTGTCCAGAATCGTCCGCGCACTCGTCGCCAAGAGCCCCGTAGACACAGCTGCGTAGCTCACGTCGAACAAGAAAAGGTAGACCAGGGGCTGTGGAGGTCGAACCATGTACTCCTGGGGCGCGACGAATTCCACCACAGAGTGGTTGAGCTCAGCCCGTTGCCACCTATCGACGCTCTTCTGAGCCGCAGCATCCCAATCAAAGGCCTGAGGAACGTCGTTCGAGAGGTTGCACATGTTGCAGCGCCATCTGTGGCCGTGGTCGAGGAAGGTGACGTATGGGTTGATGTACGACCGGCATCTCCGACAGCGAGAAATGACCTGGTCTTGGACGACGGGGACCGGGTCGTCCAGGTCATGAAGGGACGTGTATGGCTGTATGACAAGGGCGAAAGGCAGCTTGGACTTCTTGAGGAGGGAGTGCGTCGTAGGCACAGCATTGAGCGTGGATCGGATGAACTTCGGGGGGCAGTTCGCCTCCGGAGAAGGAGTGCAGCTGGACTGTCTTCGGGTCAGTTCCTGCAGGGACACGAGGGCCAAGCGGCGGACCTACATTCGGGGGCAAGATGATCGGGGGAGGCGGGAGGTCCAGCTCGGACACGTTGAAGGGCTGGTTCAAGAGGTCTGTAGGATAGAGCTGGTTGAGGGGGCCGATGCGTGGCTGCGCCTGAGGAGGCATCTGCTGGGCCGCTGGCTGTCCCGGGCCTGATCCCATCTGCATGCCTGCCATGCCCTGCGTGATGCCGCCAACACCAGGCGCAGGAGCGCCGTATGCATCGGGCGGCTGGAAGCCCGGGGTGGCAGGAGCCGGCGAGCCGTATGTCTGTGGAGCACCGTAGGGTGCAGGCTGAGGTTGTGCCTCCTGGCCTGGGTAACCGTAGCCGGCAGCCACAGGTTGAGGAGTGCCGAACTGTCCGCCGCCGGGGAGCTGGCCGCCTACGGCAGCATTCGCGCCGCTGCCGACATCGAAGGCCTGGGCGGCGTAGGCTCTCTTTTTCTTCTTGCCTACCCCTTCGCCAGGTTGCTGGGTCGTCGCCTGAGGGGGAGGCGAGCCAGCTGTATTCGCGTAGGCTTGGCCATCATCAGCGTAAGGGACCTGTTGACCTTGTTGGAATGCAGCCTGCTGGCCGTAATCGTTGGGTGCCGACATGATCGCGCCAGATGAGGCGGTGGAGGACAGGGCAGATGCTCAGCCGCAACAGTGATTTCTGGCAACGTCGGGCAGAAATTGCTCCTGTTGCTAGACTGAGTAGGAACGAGGTGCTGCCCTTTGTGAAGTTGTGTGTGCGTGACACGGGGGAGGGCGTTGTCGTGGTGTCGAGGGGTGGATGGAGGAGCTGTGAAGCTCTCTGGTCGGCGTTGACAGGTAGGTGGCAGCTCTGGAGGTCTGGCCTTTTCCTGTTTGGGGGTGGGTGCTGCAATGAGAAGCTGCTGGGCCGGGACAGATTGACCTTGGAAGCCTGACAACCGGCTGGGCGGACAGTACAGTTGGAACGAACCGGCCTCGGGACCAGCTACGGTGTGGGTGAGGTGATTGAGACGGGGGGAAAAAAAAGGAAAGGTGGCAAAGAGGACAGAATGTCTCTTGTTCCAGTCCAACCAAGCCAGCTCAATAGCCCGATTCTGAGTCTTGGACCGAGTCTCTCGAGGTGAGGCTAGGTAATGCTACACCTGACCCTGACGGCTAGCAGCGACTTCAGCAGCGGGCGTCATGCCTGGGTCCAGCCTCCAGCCTTGCTGGCCTTACCAGCTAGCTGGAGGAGGGAGTGGGGCGTCCAGGCGATGTTCATGTGATTAGTCACGTGGAAGAGGGGGGGAACATCGAGCTAGGTACTGGCCCAGGTACTGAGCCAATGCAGGGCAGCAACGGCGGCCTGCCGGTCTTGCAGCAGGGAGCTCGGCAGATGCGGGGTCTCAGCCAGCACTGGCCCAAGCTTCAATGAATGGATGCCAGGGACAGACGGTTATTAAGCGGAGGTCTTATAGCGGGCGGGCTCTTGGGGCAGGCGGGGCACAAGGGCCTTGTACGTGTACAGTTGGTCTCGATAAAAGCAAGGTCCCCCTCATAATCTCCCAGGGGGTCTCCTTCAGCCACCTTGGCCGACCTGACTGGCACTGGGCGACCTGAGCCGACTAGCCGTGTTCATACCATAGCAAACCACCTGTGCATTTACTTAAGGCAGGCTGCTCCTTGTCGAAGCGGTTCTCCTTCCGAGAACACAGCATCCAAGACAATCTGTACCCTTGATCGACCCTAGGCACCCTGAAAGAATTCCAATCCTCCCTTGTCCCCAAAGCTCAAGTGATAAGCTTGTCCTTGTTGTCCTTGTTGTTGTTGTTGTTGTTGTTGTTGTTGTTGTTGTTGCTGCTGCTGCTGCTGCTGCTTGCCTCGGGTGGATCTATCACATTTCTTGGCCAGTCAAGTCGAATCGGAACGCCGTCCTTCGGGCTCCTCGCCGCTGTCCGATCCCCTGGCGATCCCCTCCGCAACCCACATTTGACACCTGGGCACTGCGCATCCGCTGTGCGCGAGCCACGGGGTACCTGGACCGCAGCCGAGCCTCTCGAGTCATTCCCAGCGCACAGCTGCCCATAGAGCGCACCAGCATATATCATGGCCTGGGGAAAGTCAGAGCCCAAACCTCCCCCTTCGCTGCTCGGGCAAGTCTCACTCGCCCACCACAGTCCAGCCTCGTTCGTCGTTTTGCCAAAACGCTAACCTCTGCCCCAACTGCACTCCTACAGCCAACTTCTCCCGCTCGTCATCTTCTTCGTCGTCGTGGCTGCCCTCGTCTTCGTGGGCTACCATGTCTACCAGAGCGCCAACAAGATGAGTGGGAACGTGTCGGAGCGCATGGGCAAGAAGAACGTCGTCTGGACCAAGGATGGCGTCAAGGTCGGCCTTGAGCATGTCGAGAACGAGAAGGAGGTCGATGCCACCCAGCGTTGGGTCGTCAACGCGTGGAACTTGTCGTCGGACAAGTCTGGCAAGAAGAACAAGTGACATGGGCGCCGGAGACCTCGTGCCTGATACTCAAGGCTGGTCACTTAGATTCTCACGGCATTGTGGCTATCCAATACCCATCTGGGTGGTTTTTGAGGTTTTCACAGGATGGATAAATCCAATTTGTCTGCGATGCGAGATTTGTTGAGCCTAAAAATGCAGGTGGACCCGCATGGAAACTGGTCCCGATGATCTCACGAGTTGGTCATTGGAATAATCACAAACACAAGTTGAAGCAGTCATGAGCCTACGGGGCGGACTGCGGAAATGAAGCACGGGCGCGAGTGCCTGTATCATCTCATTGCGCCGGCGCCGCGGTCTGCTAATTACATACCTAGGAAGCTCGTCAATGTTAGTATGCGTTTGATATTCAAACTCCAGAATACAGCATCACCTGTTGCAGTAGATGATCGACCTATATTACTTTCCTATATCTGCTTTTGCCATGCTCAGGTGTTACTTGGCAATTGCAGCCGACAACACTACATAGATTTGTGGATTCAGCGGTCGTTCAAGGATAAGGACCGACTATGTAAGCCCAAAGCAACTCCAACCCATATGCTGACAGTTTCCGAGAGACTCATCCTGCCCTCTAAGGCTAGCCAGCAATTGCTCAACAACCATTTCCAGATCATGGCCCGATTCTCCTGGAATGGGTCACCCACGTACAGTACGTCGAGTACCAGCGGTACTCTCCCACCGTGGGTGTCTTCAAAGGCATCTAAGATGCTCCCTCTCCCGGAAAAGTAAAAACACACTCCACGTCCGAGAAATCGAATGTCGTGAGACATGCATCAGAAACAGAACCACCTCCACACAATAGTTTTAACACAGCCCGATGAGGTCAAGGTGTACATATCGAACATGGCGCACGCCCAAGCGAGTGGCGCTCCTCACACGCTCAGCCAGCTCTTGGCGACGTACTCGACTCCGCCGCCGGTGTTGTTGGTTGCGTTCTGGAGGAGCTCCTTCCTCTTGCTCTCGAACTGCTCCTTCATCATGGCCTCGCGCTGCTGCAGCGGGTTCATCGTGTAGCCGGCCGTCGGGGGCGCATACCGCGCCGACATGAGCTTAACAAAGTTGTGGGCCATGGGGTACGGCTGCGCCATGAGCCCGTCCCTGCGGATCAGCATGGAGGGTATGCGCACGTTGAGCTGAGAAATCGATGTCAGTAACGTGATGCTAGATGGGGGCCGGCAAGAGGGCATGTATCAGTGTGAGGAGCATACCTGGCACAGGATGTGCGCATATTTCACGCCGAGCTCGTCGGCGATGTACTTGAGCCTCCCCTTGAGCCAGCTCCTCTGCGCGTCCGTCGTGTAGTCCTGGCTCTGGACGCAGCCCAGCGGCCACGTCAGGAAGTACCCGGCCAGCCCCTTGAGCGAGTCGTCGTCGCCGCACGCGAACCCGCTCAGCTGCTTCTCCAGGAGGTGCTTCCTCTCGGGCTTGAGGTGCCAGCCGAGGTGGTACGGCACACTGGCGATGATGTCGGTGATGGTGTCGACGCACGTCCTCGCGGCGGTCGCGTACTCGGGCGTCGTGCGGTAGTCGACGGGCGAGCACACCCAGGCGGCGCAGCGCACGATGACCGACGCCAGCACGAGCCGGGTCACGCGCACCATGTTCCACACGCTGGCGATGTAGAAGTCGCGGTAGACGTCGACGCGCCCGGGGAACACCTCGGCCCTGCTGAAGTCGCCGCTGGGGACGCTGTCCTCCCACGCCACCGACTTGTACCCCCAGCTGTCGGGCACGTTCTTCATCCACTGCACGCACTCCCGGTCCACCGTCTGCGCCCGCCGGATCAGCGTCAGCATCAGCTCGATGTTCTCGGGCGTCCGCGCCACCGTCGTCATCAGCCTCGTCACCTCGGCCCGCAGCTCCGACGTCTTGATGTTGATCTTCTGGCACTCTGCCGCGCTCGAGTCCTTGACCGCGTCGCTGATCCACCAGTCCACCCCCATGATTGGCGCCTTGCCCGACGTCAGCGTGTGAATGATCATCTGCGTGCGCACGGCGATGAACAGGAGCAGGCCGGTCTTGGTCCGCAGCTGCTTGCGCCCGCGTTGCTTCACTAGTGAGATGGCGCCTTCAATGTGTGAGCCCCAGGAGAACATCCCCATCTCCTTTGCTGTTATGTTCTGTGGATAGGGAGGACCTCGGTCAGCACAGCAAAAGAACCTGAGCATTTCACAGCGGGCGGTGCAGACTCACCTCATACAACCCCAATAACAGAACCGCCGCGAGCGTGCCGTCTGTTTTTGAAGCCTCCGGGTCTTTCAGCGCTGTGTGTGTTGCCGCCAAGGCCTTGGTGTACTCTGAGAGCGCCTTGTCGGGGATATCCTCAGACGTGGACCTCACGCGATTGCCGAGGTGAGCCAACGAGCAGGCATTGAAGGCGTGCTGCAGGTGGCTGTTTTGGGACTCCGACTTCATCAGGGGCAGCAGGTAGTCCATGAACCCCCGGGTGCTACCCTGCCGCGGCACCAGGATGAAGTTGGAAAAGAAATGACACGAAGCTAATTGATCGGTGGGGATGCTGAGCAGTGGTGAGATACTCTCGCCTGTGGGTGACCGTACAAACTCCTTGGCGATGGGCGACAGCGACTCGATGGACGACGGCGAGCTGGCGATGCTGCTCCTGTCCGAGGACGATGAGGCGACTGACCCTTTCCTGTTGGCCTTCTGCGCCCGCCTCTCCGTTGCCTTGGTCTCATTGCGGAACACCAGGTCGAACTCGTCCTTGTAGCCAGGACATTGTCGTCGTGACTTGGCACACTGATTGCATGTCGGCTTTGCCTCGTCGCACTACATTTTGGGTGTCTGTGTCAGCATCGGAGAATATCCTCGCGTCGATGCGGGTTGGGATCGGAGAGGTATGAGATTGTGGCGCCGGTTGCCAACTAGCGAACCAACCTTTATTCTTCTTGTGCGACACATCTGACAGCCCCTCGAGGGCTTCCCACAGTAAACCATGATGACGGGTCACCGCGTCCAAGCAAGTGACGTTGAGTTTCGATTTCGATCTGAGGAATGAGCAGGATAATTCCCAGGTAAACTGGCCGCACTCTTGCAATATCCAAGTTCTCGGGAGTCCAGCCAGTACTTAACGACGAGGATATGGCGTTGGAACGTCAAGGGATTGTATATATTTTCCCTCCTCTGAGAGATGGGGGATCCGAGTTGACAACGCGAAGTACGTCGCGGTGATGGCGTGCCCTCGCCAGCCCAAGGGACGTCTCAAGCAGGGGCGTGCGCGATCGACGGAGTATGAGCGGCGAATGAAGACACTGAAACTGACCGTACCTCTTGTTGACGGGCGATCATTCGTGAGTGAGATATAGGCCAGAAACAGATAACCCCACAATATTGGTGGTAAGATGCAAGTTGAAGGAACCAAGAATCAGAGTCCAGGAGAAGTGGGACGGGGTTGTGCAGGAGGACGGGCACCCAGACACCAAGAATGGAAGAAATCGGGGATGTCTTGGGGATTGGGGGCCCAAGGCCGAGGTTTCCTCTGGGCCGTCTGGAGTGGGTAGAGTGGTTGTTTCGATCGACGCAGAGATGATAGGACGAAGTAGTAGTGGACTACTATGTACCGGCGGGCCTCACTCACTCTCGGTACGGTACTGGCAGGTGGCGCCGGATCCGATCCCGGGCAGAGAAGGCAGGAGAATATAGAAAGATTCGAGGCTAATGCGGCTTGGACCTTGGGCTTGGAAATTGCATGGGGACGAGACGGATGGACAGGTCAATGGGCGCGCTGCTGGTGCTGGTGCTGGTGCTGGTGCTGGTGCTGCTGGTGCTGGTGCTGGTGCTGCTGCTGCTGCTGCTGCATAGGCACGGGGTACAGAGTGCAGCGGACAGGTCCGAAGGGGGATGATGAGCGCCGCGGAAAGGCTGCTGGATGCCTCAAGAGATGGTTCAGACAGAACTGTATCAGAAAGAGGGCTGAAACGATGGAGGGCATCTCATGGGCATTATGTAGCATGGTAGCATTGACGAGCGAGGAGACCTGCATCTATGAGGGTAAGGATATCCCCAGCTCGACGAGCTCCCCCCCCCCGGACGACTAGACCTTGAAGCAATGCAACGCCCTCACAGCACCGGTCAAGTTGGCGCCCCCTCCCCTCCCCGCTGCCCCTCTGTGCCTTGGAGTCTTGGTCCCTTGGGTGCCGGGTGCCAATTCCCTCGTGGAGTCGTGGCGGCGTTGCGGTCAGAGCAGCTGTAACACGGTAGAGGAAAAGTAGAAAGTTCATCTCTGGGGCGCGGCGCGTTCCTGACAACAGGGCGGACTAGGCCAGGACTAGGCCAAGCTCGCAGTAGATCGACCTGCTCTTTGACTCTCCTGATTCTTTGGCAATCGTGAATTGTGGCAACTGGACGGAGCAGGCAAGGCCGCGGCTTGACGATGAGGGGAAAAAGGGGGGGGGGGCGGGCGTAGAGGATACTGTCCCAAGCCCAATAGCCATCCGCAGGAAGAACAGGGAATGGCGAAGGAGAGTAGGGAGCAGGTGGTCTAACAGATACAAGCAGAATAGTGTGCGGGAGCGCCAACTGGCCCGCATAGTAGATGAATGCCGGCTAGGCTGGTTGGCATTGCTGCTGGGCCTTTCTGGGCCTTTACCAAGGCGCAGGCCCTATGTAGATGTTGATCCCTCGTACCTGACCAAGCATTTGCTTCTTCACTTGTGCGCGGGAAGAGTTGGGGAGGGATGTGATGGCTGATCGGGCAAGAACCGACATTTGCGCTTTGACAGCCAGTCGAAACAAATGGCGGCTGCCAAGCGCGATGCTGAGGCCCCTGACTGGCAGCCTCCCCCGAGCCTCACGAGTAACAAGGTCACACTCGGAGGAAACATGACGTTGGCCCAACCTGGCAGTGACGAGCGCCGTGATACGCGTCCGAACAACGACCAGACGACCACCACAGCCGCCGGGAGCAGCCTGTGCCAACAGTAACCTTCATAGTAACCTTTTGTATAGGCCCACCAAACGACACCTCACGACGTCAAAAAGGGTCACAAAACGTCAGAGGCCAGAGTCAGGACGTGCCATCGGGCGTTGCTCTGGCCTCTCTCTTCGTGTTGTGAAGATTAAAAATTCCCCGACGAGGCCGTGGTCGACGACTCCACCAGTTCCACAACCGTCGGGCCCAACTCCACCGCTCCATCAAGCCTGACGGGTGTGAGTGGGTATGCTGTGCAGCAGGTGGAGGCCGGGGAGAAACACCAATGTCCCCATTCAGGCACATGTGGGAGACTCATGGCGCGGGGCACAAGGGTCATCACATCCCCTTTTGTGGCAGTACTGTGGTATCTGCCAGGCCCAGCACTCATGTCCAGTCAGTCGTCTTGTCATCCTGCCGCCCTGCCGCCCTGTCGCCTCGTCTCGACACGACGGCATGCGCCGCCCCCGCGGGCGCCCATAAGCGCACAAGTCAGTTGATGTCGGCAGCATGCACGAGAAACAAAAAGCAGAGCCCGGCGTTGCACAAGCCCATGGTCCGAACCCAGCGATCTGGAATGCGCCAGTGTGGCGTCCAAGATCTCGCATGTGGCTTCTTGCACATCCCCTTTTCCGCATGAGCCAGATGGCCGCATGAGTGGAGGCCTGACAATTGGCCCGCTGCTGCGGGAGCATCCATGGGCCACCCGGGTCGACCAACCGAGCGCCTTTCCTGGACTGGCCCCGTTTGTGTACATGGAGATGAAACGGCAATAGTCGACGTGTTCGCCCCAACATCCAGGCCCACGGCATCCTCCCAGCACATGGCGTTTGATCGCCAGCGAGGCGCGCAAGGGAAGGCCGCGCTACTAAGGCCCTTTTTCGCCAGTTCTATTCCTCACCATGGGCGTTGTTGAAGTCGCGGTAATCTGCGCCCCAGCAGACCGACCAACCTAAACGGATAGCATCTCGCGAGCGCTTCTCGCCTGTTGTTTCCCCCCTCGGCAAACTCCGGCCAGTGCTGGGATCATTGCTTATGCTCGCAAGGACCCCGGCGATGGCACCTTGTAGGCCCAATGTCTATTCTGCAGGAGACAATCGCCGTCCTTCTGCAGCAGCCATCAGAGGTCGCACAGACTGGCACACTGGGCCAATGGGTTCTGAGTAAAGGGGAGAAGGATCCAGTGTCACTGCCGGCGCGATAAGAACATGGCGTGAGACCTCAGAGACGACGAGACAGGAGCGCAGATGTGGTGTCCGCGCAAGACCGAAAAAGCAAGCAAAGTCCTCTGCGCATGCATACTCGGCGAGCGTATGTGGTTAGCCCTCAAAATGCCTGAATATCTCAACGTGATAAGGTGGCCAAGATGCCGAAGGATCGCTGAGAAAGTTGGCTCGCAGTCCCGACGACGACACAGTCGCCAGTACTGCCAACCATAAAATTAGCTACACGAGTCACTATGTAGAGATTCCCGGCAGAGGGCGCGCGGGAAAATCAGACGACAGTTGCCACTGGTCATCTTCAGCCCCTCCCAAACCACTTTTCGCCATCCCGTTCTCGTGCGAAACCAGACGCGGTCCTCAACCGTCAAACAGGCCCGCAACCCCGCTGAGGTCCGGTGAGTCCCGCCTAGCGATTGCTCGGCCGTTCGACGCCGGGGCCGTCATAAACTCTTGTGCCATCTTGCTGCGGCCAGACGACTTCTTCTTGAAGCCCGACGGATCAGAGCTCTTCTGCAGCTTGCCCATCTCCGAGATGCTCACCCCCTTGAGGTCCTTGAGCAGGTCTAGGATGTGCCCGCGTTGTTGCCGAGGGTTGGACGCCGCGCGAGCGATGTTTGCGATGCAACCATCAACCTCTTCATGCTTGATGCTCCCGAGCGAGCACAGCACTTCCCGTGGCGTCTGTGTGAACGGGCTGTAATTCGCAATTATGGCTGCCATGACGTTTCCAAGCTCCCTCTGCAGCTCCACAAAATACGGATCGTGCAGTGACGTGATACACGCCTTCAGGACGTCCGTTGAAATGAATTCCCTGACAGCATTCGCAGTGTCCTCAGGGATGGGGAAATTATCAGCAGTAGATGCATGCTTAGGTGTTGTCTCCGTCTGCGGCGTGTTCACGCTCCTGAACTCGGGTATTATTGAGCGGAACACGCGAAGCACGACCCCACAACACCTGCCGTCATGCATGACAATTGCGTGAGCCATAAAGACCAGAAGTGGCTCGATGATGGACGAGTTCATCAAACAGAATTTGCGCAGGGAGGGCTGTTGAGGGACAGGCTCAGCCTCATGTTCGTTTTGTGACTTGTCCTTTGGAAGTGCGTCTGCACAGCAGAGTCAGTTAAGTGCGGGGGTCAAGGGTAGGTAGTCACTCACCAAGCCTGGCGGGATCCAAGAAGTCCGCTATCATCATGACCGCAGAGTACGTCAGCTGGCGCAGTACACTCTCGGCCTTCATTTCCTCGGTCAACTCGTCCGCGGCCGCTTGGACGTTCCCCGCCTGCTCCAGCTTGTCCCATTCCGACTTGATCTTGGCATCCATTCGCTGGAAACAGCCCGCTAGTATTGGTGGCAGGAAGTGATGCCGAAGCTCAACGGGACACACATCCACCAGCAACCTGACCAGGTTCAGGAGAGCTATGAGCTGATGGGGAGAGAGGCAGTGGGAGTCTGCGAACAAGGCGTGGGCGAGCGGGCCTGGAAGCTCTTCAAAACCGTAAAATTGTTGCTCGAGGCAGCTCATGCAGAAAATGACCGAGTAGCAAAACTCGCGGATATAGCGGATCTGACCACGAATTGATGATGCCAGGCCTTCCAGGGTGTTCTTCTTGTTGATAACCCTGGCGTAGAAGTCATCTTTGCTTCCCTCAGAAATGCCGGCTTGCCAGAATCTATCCGTGAGTACGCGGCCGACGATGGATTGCATTTCACTGGGCAGGAGCGTCCAGTTGTTAGGATTGGCAGATGCGTGTGCGTGGCTGGACCAGAGTTAGCAGGTAAGCAACGACTGGGCCCGGGGTAGCAGCTGACCTTAAAAACTGGAGGAGCTCAGGAAGTATGATGGGGAAGCTGTCTTGCCACAAGGCACAAGAGGCTTGATATGATGGCGAAGACTTCTCCAGCTTGTCTACAGAGTAGTTCAGGAAGGATTTCGTGGCACGCAGAGGCAAGAACTGTGAGAAGGTTAGGACAGACCGCTCAGGCGAGAATTCTCCATGCTTACCTGCTGTCGCTCCTCGAGCTCGGCCTGTAGGGCAGCACCTTCGGCATCAAGCTCGACAGAACCCCAGTCAGAGATCTGATCGACCCGGTGGTTCGCCAGATATCTCTGCGCTTTGTCAAGTCCGGTCATTTCGCAAAAGCCTTCGTATGTTGCAAGAGCGCGCTTCAGATTCTCGTCTCTCCATTGAGCCTTGACCGGCTCAACAAAGACTTGCAGCCGCTGGATGCGGGTCGATTGGTCAATGTTGGTGGCACGATGAATGATGATGAAGAGAAAAGTCTTGTAATTAACCAGTCTCCTCTCGTCCAAGGTCCCAGAAGCGCTCATCTCGTTGATCTTGGCCTCCAACTGGTCGTACACGCCAAGGAGGTTGTCGGGCATCTTGAAGGCCAGCCGTTGAAGTTCATTCAGACTCTCGGCCTGAAGATCCTTGATCGCCTCGTTGAACGACCTGTGCTCAGGGTGAGTCGCGGGCCAGGTCATCAAGATGTGTTCAAGCACCTTGAGCATGAACCCGTTATTCTTCCTCAAAGCAGTGGTGGAGAATGCAACAAGGAGCTGCAGGAGCCGCTTCTGGATCAGCGGGTCTTCGAACTTCATATCAATCAATCGGTTGCACCACGCCTCAAGGTGCTCATCCAGCTGTTTCTTCTGCGCCTCTATTTGCTCCAGGTCGGCACCCTTCGGCGGTCTTGATCTCACGTAACCTTTCAGCGCGGCCTCTATAACGGTAAATTGCGCATCAACTCGGAGATAGGCCATGGAGCTTTTGACGTAGTTGGCCGGGTTTATTGGTGGCTGCCCGTCATACAGATGCTGCAACACGTTATCGGTCTGCCCCAGGATGTAATTGATGGCATCTGAGAGTGTCAACTCCACAATGCTCTCGATGACCTGGGAGCTGTAGCGTCTGTAGTTGCCCAGGAACGCATGGCGTTCCGGAATCGTGTCGGTGTCTTCCATCAGGAGAATCAGCGTAGGGTCTGGAGTTTCCTCAGGCAGGCTCTCATAGCGGACCAGCCTGGAGCTGCAAAGCTCAAGCAAAGGTCCGACAAGATGTGTCTTCACTATCGACGGGCCCAGTGCCCTGTGACTCAGCAGCCTGGTCCAGGTGACGAGTACTGGGATCGAAACGACGAGACTCTGACTCTGGACGACTTGGAGGAGGAATTCAAGGAAGGGTTGAATGTCGGCGCTCGGGGGAATCAAGTTAAACTTGCGATCCAGGTAGTTGCCCAGATGAGATATCGTCTGCGCACGTTAGGGTCGTCATTACTCCCGACATAAAACATGTGCACTTACTTCTGAGAACTTCTTGGCAAACAGATACTTGTCGTCATCAATGTCATCGGCGTCTACCGTAGACCACGCAAACAACTGGGAGAAGCGCTCGACGCACGGCTTGTCATACATGGGCAAGACTAGTGCCGAGAATTGCTCGTCGCCAAAGTTGCTCCGGGAGTAAAGTGCGTGCAGAGCTTCCAGGGATGCCTGAGCAGGTCAGCCTGGTACGTTGAGGCAGCAGGCAGGGTGGCATACCTTTTGGACAGCCACGTGAGGCGCGACGAGGCCTTCATATAGGTAGTGAACAGTCCTTGCGGCGATTACGGACTTTGGGAAGGCCCACGGGAGGATGATGGTCAGCAACACGAGCGCCTTGACAGCGCTTGATCGCACCTCGTCGTTTCCCTGTACGTCAGATGCCAAAGCCTCGCCGAGAAGGCTGACCGCCCGTTGAAGCCAGCCTTCGGAGCCGAAGCGAACGGGCCGGCCGGCCTCGCGGTTGGGAAAGTCTTCGGCCAAGACAGACACGGGCATGAATATGTCAACGACGGCCTTGTCCAGGACATTCTCGCGCATTGCAACGATCGGGTCGTCTCCGCCGATGACCTCTTCGGACAGCGAGCCGAGTACGGAGAGCACAAACTCCTTGTGAACGCCGAACCCAGGCAATTGCCAAAGCTGCATGAGCATCTGGTCCATGTCCATCCACTCAGCCCCCCAGCACCGTTTGGCGACCTCGACCCACAGCTGCGCAATCTTGTTCCGGATATACTGAGGGTCTTCCCTCGACGCCTGCTGGGCAAGCTCCAGCACCCAGCCTCTCAAGTAGGCAGCGTCCTGGTCGTCGTACTCGGCCCATTTGTGAATGATGGAGTGTTCGAGGAGCGAAAGGCCGTAGTATCGGACGATGGGCGACTGCGACTTGTCGGAGGCGAGAGTGAAGCCATGCGACGGGCCCTCCTTAAGGGACTTGACCTGTTCGAGGAAAGATTGCGCTTCGATGCGGGACTGGTTTGCTGATCGCGGGTTGTAAACTACCTCGAGGGCAGCGAGGATCTTGGGGACGATGTCGCCGTTGGCGCTGGGGTTGAGGCTGGAGTCGCCATGGCCATGTGCTGCTCCGTTTGCACCGCCAGAGCCAAAGCCGCCGTTGGAGCGCAGAGTTGCCATTGCCGTTCTGGCCCCTCTGGCAGTTGAGGCCGTCGAGGTGCTGCTTGGGTCCGCCCACACTGATGCGAGACTCTTGTATGACGAGCACGGCTAGTCCATCGCATGAAAAGAGGACCTCAGGGGTAGCGGAAGCGTGACAGAGTCACCAGATGCAGCCGGACGTTGGAGGCTGGGGTGACTTTATACGGGTGTGGTCCTCTTCTCGCTTCGATTTGGTGCCCGTCAAAAAGCAGAGGGAATGGGAGTCCAGGTGGACAGTCGCCGAAGGGTGGTGGTGTCACGAATGTGTGTGCAAATCTAAGGAAACGGGTGGGAGTGAGGTCGGTGCTGTGTGTGAGCCTTTGACGTGGGCATGCGCAGACAAGAGGACGGCCGACGAGGTTGAAAGCTGATGATGGGTGTACCACTCCCCTAAATTTTGGGCGCGCCGGAAGCGTGTCTGACAGTCGACGTAGGCGGGTCCCATCCACTCGGTGGGCCAGCTTTCTAGCCCTGTCTGACCTGAGCTCAAGCAGGGATTAGTGCTTCTACCACAGGGTATCTGGATCAAAACCCCCACCGGCCAGTGACACGAGAGCTCCCGCCTGACAAGGGGTCTTCTGACTTGCACCACTCCAAGTCAGTTACTCAAAGAATCGTGCACAAAGACAACACAGTACTCAACCCCTTTTCAAACCGCTCTTTTCATGGTGCAACACTTGCGGTATCTGGCAACCAGCTCTTCACGGGCACTACCTAGCGGGTCGGCTTCCCTCACCATATCAAAGTCGACCCTGTTGCTCGCAAGGCTCGCTGTCCCGTTCGGGCTATACGATGGCCACCACATGCTGGCCTTGAATGCAAGGTTACTACAGGTGCTACTTACAGTAGCACAAAAGAGGTGGATTCACTCCACATTCTCGGCTTACATACGGTCCATGGTCAAATACTGAAAGCGGACACTTTCAATGGGTCTTCTGAAGGAGACCCCAACCCCCCCCCCCAGGAACAGAAATCTCCAAGAAAATATGGTATTGATGCTTGATATCGTTTCAACCGCTTCATAGGACTATATAATAGTCTACATCGCTCTGCAATGGCTTGCGCAGTGATATAATAACCCGACAATACTGACAACAGTAATCCACCTACTACTCGTCTCGCAGATGCGGCCGACTACTTCTCGCCCGGCACGGTAATTTCGAACACTGTATTTTCTCAAGTGTCAGCAAGGCTCGTTCGCTAATGGTCGATGAAGCAGTCGGGCAAGCAATCACGTCTCCGAAGAGACAAGCAAGAGTGTGACAACTCACAGTGCACAGGGTGGCTAGAAAACTGGCGCGCTGGAACCCTCTTCTGAAACAGATAGTCCAGCTCGGCAAACGTGCGGTTCTTCGTCTCGGGCAGGAAGAAGAAGATCCAGAAGGCCCAGATGCAGCACAGCCCAAAGTACAGCATGCCGGCCTTGGCGCCCCAGTTCCACGCGTCGCTGCTCGAGTTGAGCATGCGCGGGTTGAGCTGCTGCAGGATGATCTGGCCAACGACGTACATGGCACGGCCGAGCACGATGGTCTGCGCCCTGACACGGCTCGAGGACATCTCGCCCACGATTGTGTAGGTCGTGGGGCCGAGCGAAAGCTTGAAAATCAGGTTCACCAGGATCATGACGACCGCCACGGTTATGGCGACGTGGTCTGCGCCCGATATGAAACCCAGAATACCGATGACCAGCATGAGAAGGCCAATGCTTGTGGACCCGTAGAAGAAGAAAATTCGACGCCCAACCCTGCCCATCAGAGAAATGGCGATCGCCGTGCCCACGATGTTCACAGACTGGATACCCATATTGAAGTTGAAGGCTTGGACCTGCGGCATGCCGGCCGATTGCAGGAAGATGGTGGCATAAGAGCAGATGGCCTGGCCGTTAAGGATCTGGATGATCCAGGCCATGCAGACGATGGCGGTTCGGCGCAGGTTCGTGCCGCGGAAACAATCGCGGTAGGTCGCCCCCATTGCTTCGATCTTCTCCATCTCGTTGGTGTGCTTCATCAGAGCGAGCGTCTCGGCCATGCTCTGCTCGGTGTAGTGGTCCTTGCGCGCGAGGCGGCGCAGAGCCTTCTCGGCGTCCTCGAGGCGTCCGCGACGAACGAGGTACCAGGGGCTCTCGGGGGCCACAAAGCCGACGATGAATAGAGGTACAACCCAGACCCATTGGAGGGCATAGGGAACACGCCATGCCAGGTCGCCCGGGAGGCCCAGTGAACCACGCAATACTCCTGCGGCTAGGAATGAGCCGCAGCCCCAACACATGGACACCCAGGACGTAAGGTAGCCTCGCATGGCCGTAGGACAGATCTCGGCGGCGTACGCGGTCGTCAGGGTCTGGAAGATTCCCCAGGGGATGCCGCACAGGATATTGGCAGCGAAGAGCATCTGGACATTGACGGCAAAGAATAGGGTGAAGATCGTGGCACCCATGAGAGCCATGGCTCCCATATAGACCCTTCGACTCCCGAAGCGCGACTGAAGCCAGCCGTTCAGCAAAAGACCGATGATACTGCCCAGGTTGTTGCCGTTGCCAATGGCCGCCTGCCATGAGCTGGGTATGTGCTGCTTGCCGTTCGCATCGGGCCATCCGAACCTGTTGAGGTAGGCCTTTTGTCCGAAGAAGTTGTTGATCAGACCGACGTCCATGCCCTCCATGATCAAAGCCATGCTGAGGAGCATGCTGTAGACAGCGGCTGGCCAGTACCGGCTGAAGAGTTCCTTGCGTGAGATCTTGGTCTCTGCCTCGCTGGATGATGCTGCTGCTTCCACGAGGGCCATGTCGACGTTGTACTCGGCGTACTCAGCCTGATTGACGGACCCGGGCCCGACCTTGGCCACGGACTCAGCCTGTCCCTTCTCATGGTCGGCCATGGTGTAAGTGTCGGGTTTCTGACGGCCTGCACAACGGCGGCTACGAGAAGTGAAAGATAGGGAACTCCGGTGAAGGACAAAATGAGGCTCACCCAGGGGATACGCGAAGAGGAGGAGGAGAGAACGAACAGGAGATAAGCGTGTTCAAATGTTACATTTTGTCTTGGGTTCGTCCCGGTGGCCTGGTCCCAGTGTCCCTTGCCAAGTTGCCAAACCTTGCGCCAAGTGGGCGTCCACCATCCATCTGTCACTTGAGCAACTATACCATGATGAACTCGCACAAATCAACACCGAGTTCCTATCAGCCGCCCTCCCCCAAAGTCCCCGCAATATCCCCATGGGGAACGATTCCACGGGCCCACTCGACGTTCTGGACCCCTGACAATGCCGCGCAGCTAGCTCAGCTAGCCTCATCCCAAGGTCACAAGTCTCCCAACCGGAGGGATCTGAAAGTGACTTCCAAGACATCACGGCCAAGACACCATGGAGCTGAACACCAACTAGGGCACCTTTGCACCGAGGGAACGGGCGCCTTTCAGCCGAATTACGGGCATCTTTAAACCGAAGAAGGAGCGTATGTGCAGGCGGGGAAGTAAATCCTTCAAACCAACATTTTCGTGGTGTGACAGACAGCGAAGACGTCGGTCAGCCGAGTTGACCTCTTGGGCTAATTGAACTAGTCCATCCCAGGCCTGTGTCTTGTACCCCTGCACCACAGGACGAGCAGCTGCAGGTCTCACAGGACCTTCCTCATGCGTTCGCCGCTTGCCTGGAGCTCAGTGACTCCATGCGAATGCTCAACGGTGCGGTGCCATCCAGGGAAACATTGGCCGCTGAGAAGGTATTCCATCTATACCCATAGGCTGTGACAGGGACGGTGAGGGATGATCTCCAAGTGCCCAGACCGTCCAAGTGACTGCCTTGACCGAATTCGAAGTCTGGGCCGATTAGCCCGGTCAGTCCATCCTGGTCGATGTGACTCTTTTTCTTGGCGTCATCTCGGGACAAACCGAATTCCTGCTCAGAATGCCAGTTGCATGTTGGTTTGAGTGGTTGCGCTTCTAGAAAATTGATGTCGGATTCAAGGCAGAAAGACGGTGAGAACTGTCCAATGTTCATCTATCTAAACTGCTGTAATCCCGTCTGCTTCCACATGCTTTAATAAAGACAAATTGTATATCAAGTGAAACATCATGTTGGGAGTGCCTGATGTCTACGAGACTGGAGACAAAACATTGTAACTCGAGGCACTGTAATCAAGTTGTATAACATCACAAATGCACTCAGAAATACAATTGCGCATACTGCCCCCGAAATTCGTAACAAACTGGACCAGGTACGTAGCTATCTTAACATCCTTTCTCCGGTGCGCAAGCCGTTGTTGATTTTGGAGCTCGCACACGCCGATATACTGGTCAACGATCGCAAGAGTGGTTGTGGAGCTCTCGGGTCTGTTGGGCTTGTTTCCTTCCCCGTGACAGCAACTTCCTTCTCATGATAGATCTCCTCGATAGCTGAATGGACATCGGCAACCACTTTCTCATCCGTGATAGAGTCTGAGTTGGATGATTAAAATACCATGCCAGGCCACCATTTCGGCACCCCCACCATTTCGGACCGCCAATTTCCCCACATAAACCCTAAAAACACTACTGATTTAACCTTTTATAAAATACTATATAATCTTCTAGATTTTAAGATAATATTTTTATTAACTCTATAATTAATATCTCTTTATTATAAAAATACTTTAAAAATTTTATATATTTTATATAAAGACTTATAAAAATATTAATACTTTTTTATATAAAGTTTTAAAAACTTT